>VMDO01027278.1:0-15644 GCA_007922755.1 Pedetes capensis
TGGACTTTATGAGGAAGAACGTGGCATCAAGATTGGAGGAAGACTCATTAACAACCTGCGTTATGCAGATGACACCACTCTGCTTGCTGAAAGTGAAGAGGATTTAAAACATTTACTGATGAAGATCAAAGATCATAGCCTTCAATATGGGTTACAACTAAACATCAACAAAACAAAAATCCTTACGACTGGGTCAGCATGCAACTTCACAATCAATGGAAAAAAGATTGAGGTTGTCCAAGATTTTGCTTTGCTTGGCTCTATAATCAACACCTGTGGAAGCAGCAGTCAAGAAATCAAAAGACGCATTGCTCTAGGAAAAGCTGTGGCAAAAGATCTCTTTAGAGTATTGAAAAGCAAAGATGTCACATTGAAGACAAGGGTGTGTCTGACTCATGCCATGGTATTTTCAGTCGCATCACATGGTTGTGAAAGCTGGATATTGAACAACAGAGACAGAAAAAGAATTGATGCTTTTGAATTGTGGTGCTGGAGACGTCTGTTGAATATACCATGGACTGCCAAAAGAACCAACAAATCTGTCCTAGAAGAAGTGCAACCAGAGTGATCCTTGGAAGCAAAAATGGCCAGACTGTGTCTTACATATTTTGGACATGTAGTCAGGAGAGAACAATCCCTGGAGAAGGACATCATGTTTGGGAGAGTGGCAAGTCAACGCAAAAGAGGAAAACCCCCCACCAGATGGATTGACACGGTGTCTGCAACAATGAGCTTAAACATAAATAAGATCATTTGCCTGGCAGAGAATCGGGAAGTGTTTTGATCTGCTGTACATAGGGTTGCTATGAGTTGGACTTGACTCGAGGCCACCTAACAACAACAACAATATAGTAACCATAAAAAAAGATAACCAGCTGTTATGTGCCACTCAATAGAGAACACAGCATCATTTATTAGTTAGTCTTGGCTACCCTCGAAAAGAATCTAAACCTGATCAAGCCTCTAAATTCAATTATCAATTGATCAAAAATTCAGCAACAGAGGACAATGTTAAATGCACTACAGGGGCACAATTAGCAAAATCCAAAGTTTGGGAAATTCTGCAGAATTAGAAAAAAATTTTTCAAGGAAATTTTAAGAAAAAGAAAATGGAGTTAAATTGGAAAACTATGGATTAAAGGAGACTTTAAGAGTCACACAAAATGATTGCAATATATGGCTTTTATGTGGATTCCAATTCAAGTAAACTTTTAAAAAATTTAGGTACCACATGATGTCACTCCTTTGTGGAATTTTAAAAAGTTGATGTCATTGAAGTTAAACATAGAACGGTGATTACCTGAGGCTGGAGAGAATAGGGGGGAGAGAGGGAAGGATTAGGTTGACCAATGGGTAAGAATTTATAGTTGGATAAGAGTAAGAAGTTCTGGTGTTGACCGTGTTTATTGTTTTTTGTCTTTTTCTGGTGCTGGGATTATCCATAGCCTCACATATCCTAGGCAAGCACTATTGCCACTGAGCTATATCCTCAGTAGGGTAGCTATAGATTATAATAATGACTGTATGTTTCAAAAAGCTAGAAGAATGGATTTGAATATTTTCACCATAAGTAAATGATAGATGTTTGTGGTGATAGTTATATTTAACCTGACTTAAGCATTACACACTGTGTACATGTACCAAAATATCACATGGAACTCCGTAAATATGTATAATTTTATGTTTTATATATGGATTAAAATAAATTTTAAATTAAAAATTTTAAAGAAAATTGGGATACTGTGAACACAGTACCGATGACACCAGAATTATTAAGGTTTTTTGATGTGAAAATAGTTTTATGCCTTACTTTTTAAAAGAGTTCTTATTTTTTAAAGGTACATTGTGAAATATTAATAGGTAAAATTATATAATATGTGAGATTTGCTCCAAAATAATCCAGAGCAGGTATTATGGGAAGGGATGTAGGTGAAATATGACTGTACACTACAAGATGGTAACTGTTGAGGCTGATTGACAGGAATTCTGAAGTTCATGATGCTATTCTCTCTACTTTTTCACATTTGAAATTTCCCCTGACAAAAGTTCTTTTTTAAAAGTAGATAAGTATGTGTCATCCAAAAGAATGAGTCTGCTCTCAAAAAGGCATTTTACACTCATGATCATAGCAGCATCTTTCATGATAACCAAAAGATAGAAGTAACCCACATGTTCCTCACCAGATGAATGGACTAACAAATTGTGGTATATGCATGTAATGGAATATCATTCAACTTTTAAAAAGAAAGAAATTCGGGTATATGTTACACCTGGATGAAACTTGAAGATAGTGGGCTAAATGAGATAAGCCCAATAGCTGGTTCCATCTATGAGGTGCCAAGACTACTGAAACTTATAAAAACAGAAAGGTGAATGGTGGCTGCCAGGAGCTGGTCAAGGAGTAGAATGGAAAGTGGTCGTTTCATGGATTCTGCTTTTTTAGTTTTGCAAGATAAAAAGAGTTCAGGTGATTGGTTGCATAACAATGTGAAGGTACTTACCCTTACTGAACTGAGTATTTAAATTTTTGCTGGTAAATTTTATGTGATGTGTATTTTACCACAATTCAAAACTAATTTCTTAAAAGAGTAAGTCCAGCTCAGCAAGATTCTGGAAGAACAGACATAATAAAAAGGAAGAAATTATATAAGTGAAGACAGTTTAGGGATCATAAAACAGAGAAATAAACTAAGATTGAGTTGGATACATAAGTAGAGGACAAATGTTGGAAGTTCATGGAAAAGCAGTTGATTCATGTGTGAGAAGAAAATGCGATAATCCTCAGCCCCAGGGAAGACAGCAGAGGAGGGTTCTGGAGGATATGGAACCCTTCAAAGGAGCATAGCTGAAGAGAGGCTTCATGGGGCCATCCCTGAGAGAACACAGCTGACAGGAGACAAGGTAGAGCTGCCCTCAATGGTACATGACTGAAGAGAGGCCCAGCAGGGCCACCCCTGATGGAAAGTGGCTGGAGGGAGGTTTGGCAGAATACCAGACACAGCTTAAGGAAGTTGAGGCAGAGCCCTCTTTGATGGTGAGCAGCTGGTGGGATGTAAGGAGAACAAAGTGGAGGTCTGCAGGACTCTCCTGGGAAGAGGTCAGGTGACATGGCCCCACTGTAGGGTCTCAGACCCTAGGACTGTGGTTTTCTGGGGTTTTTTTGTTTTGTTTTGTTTTGTTTTGTTAATCAGGGAAAGATAGTCACCACTATGGCCTCTGGAGCCACTGAGACCATGAGCCAGAGGGAGGGAAACTGAATGATGGCAAGTTTGGGGGATGGAGAAAAGTGGCTGGCACTGCTGGATCCCCAAGCTTAAGAAGGCTTGTTCAGAATAAAGCATATTTGGGGCCCAGTAGGGCTTGTGATGCACAGAAATGGCGACAAGGGTTTGGGGAGCCTAAGACACAACGGTTTAGGCTGTGGTACGATTGGGTATTGGCAACATAGGGAATGGGGAGAAACTGAGGGGAAAATGCTGAATGCAGAGGCTGCAGCCAGAGCCAGGCACTGGACACTGAGGCTGCAAACTATGGGTGAAGGAGGGGGAGAGAAGTGCTAGCCACCTGTCATTACCCAAACTCATGGGAACATTGGAGGAGAACCTCTTTACACAGGGAGAAGGGGAGATCTAGTACCCAGATGAAGCAATGGGCAAGCCTCAGCAGAAAACATATTAAACATGAAAGGTCAAGCTGGATGGGAAGATCCTATATACCAAAATACCTCAATTGATAATTTCAGGGTAATAGGATTCCTGGAGATGCCTGACAGAGAATTTAGAACACTGCTTATAAATATGCTAAAAGACCTCAAGGACAGCATCATGAGAGCAATTGATTCACTGGGAAAAAGTGGTGTCCAATTTGGAAGGATAATTCTCCAGAGAAATTGATATCCTGAAGAAAAGTCAAGCAGAGGTGCTTGAGATGCAATGCAAAATTAATCAACTCAGTATTACAGTAGAATCTTCAGTATCAACTAGACAAAGCTGAAAACAGGAGTGCAGAAGCTGAGGAAAAGATAGAAGACTTTATTTACTCAGAAGCCAAGATAGAAAGTAAAATGAAACAGTATGATCAACATTTTCAAGAGATATTTGATAAAATGAAGAGACAAAACCTACAAATTCAGGGGGTTCACAAAGGACCTGAAAACAACACAAGAGGACTAGGAAATTTGTTCAAAGAAATGTTAGATGACAACTTCCCAAACCTAAGGCAAGAGCTGGGTACCCATACAACTGAAATATTCAGAACCCCAAACAGAGTAAACCAGAACAGATCCTCCCCATGACACAATATAATTTGAATGCTTAATCTATAGAGCAAAGAAGCTATTCTAAAAGCTACCAGAGAGAAACAACAACTCACTTATAAAGGCAAACCCATCAGAGTAACAATATACTTCTCAACCACAATGTTAAAAGCAAGGAAAGCTTGGGCAGACATCATCCAGGTCCTAAAAAAAGAAAAAGAAAAAAAAAAAGTAAATGCCAACCAAGATTACATTACCCAGTGAAGCTATCATTTACAATAGATGGTGAGTTCCATATTATTGCCTTGTTTAAATGATTTGTAGCCACCAAGCCAACATTGTAGAGGACCCTCAATGAAACACCATATATAGAAGAAGTAAGACAACCCCAAATACAAGATCAAAGGAATGAATAATCAACATGAGGTGAACTTAAGAAAAAAAGGCCAAATATGAATCAAAAACAGCAATATGTACCAAATTGATGCAGAATAATAAGCACCTCTCAATAATTACTCTCAATGTAAATGGTCTTAACTTACCATTCAAGAGACATAGACTGGCCAAGTGGATTTAAAAAAAAAAAACCCTTGATATGTGGCATTCAAAAGACTGATCTCATCCATAAAGACCATAAAAGGCTAAAAATTAAAGGCTGGAAAATAATATATATATAATATACATGTGGGAAACAAAAAAAGCAAGAGTTGTGATACTAATTCAGACAACTTAGACTTCAACTCCTAACTAATCAGAAGAGACAAAGAAGGACATTACATATTAGTAAAAAGAGCAGTTAGCCAGGAACCCATAATAACATTTAATATTTACTCACCAAATACAGGGGCACCTTGTTTCATAAAACAAACTTTATTGGAGATAAAAGAACACATCAGGCCAGACACAATAATTATGTTGTTGTTGTTGTTAGGTGCCATCGAGTTGGTATCCGACTCATAGTGACCCTCATAGGGTTTTCAATGCAGATTGTTTTGGGATTGCCTTGGGAGTGGATTGCCAGGCCCTTCTCCCATTTTTGCAGTGCTGGGAATTGAACTCAGGACCTCAGAGATTGCAGCGCAGCACTCTACCAACTGAGCCAAATCTCAGCCCAATAATTATGGAAGATTTCAATTCCCTACTTTCACCAAGAGACAGGTCACCAAAGCAAAAAATGAACAAAGAAATGAAAGACTTGAATAGCGCCAGAGACCAACTGGACTTTACAGACGTCTACAGAATATTCCATCCATCAGATGCAGAATACACATTCTTCTGAGCACCACATGGAATTTTTCTAACATAAATCACATTTTAGTCCACAAAAATGGCCTCAACAAATACAAAAAAAGTAGAAATCATCCCTTGTACCTTATCAGATCACAATGGAATAAAACTAAATTCAAAAGCAAGAAAAATTTTGGAAGTGTTACAAATTCATGGAAACTGAGTAATACAATGCTGAATGATCAATGGGCCATCAAAGAAATCAGAGAGTAAATTTCAACTTTTCTGCAATCAAAAAAGGATAAAAATGCATCTTATCAAAATTCATGGGATGCAGCAAAGACAGTTCTAAGAGGGAAGTTCATAGCTGTGAGTGCCTTCATCAATAAGTTAGGGAAGGCCAAATTAAATAACTTAATAACACATCTTAAGGTACTAGAAAGGCAACAATAAGCCAATCCCAAAAGGAGCACTCAGACAGAAATTATCAAGATTAAGTCAGAAACATTCCAATTAGAATAAAAAAAAGCTCAAAGAATTAATCAGATTAAGAGCTTATTCTTCAAAAAGATAAATAAAAGACACTCCCCAGCCAGTCTTACCAAAAGAAAGAAAGAAAAGACCCAAATTTTAAAAAATTAGAGGTGAGAATGGGGCCATAGCCATTGATATCAACAAAATCCAGAAGCTCATCAGGGAATACTTTGAGTAATTACACTCTCAAAAAAACAAAAATACAGAAGAGTGGAAAAGCTCATTAACACATATGAATTACTAGAATTAAGCCCAGAGGACACAAGCAATTTAAACAGGTCCCTTACATTCACTGAAACAGAGACAGTAATAAAGAGTCTATCAACAAAGAAAATTCCAGGTCCTGACAAGTTCACAGCACAATTCTACCAAATCTTCAAAGAAGAATTAATTTCTATTCTCTTCAAACTATTTCATAAAGTATAACAGGAAGGAGCATTTCCAAACTCATTCTACAAAGCCAGCATTATCCTGATATCAAAACCAGGCAGGGATACTTCAAAGAAGGAAAACTATAGACCAATTTTCCTGGTGAACATTGATGCAAAAATCATCAATAAAATTCTAGTGAACTGAATTCAGCAATACATGAAAAAGTTCACACACCATGATCAAGTGGCCTTCATTCCATAGATGCAAGGTTGGTTCAACATAATGAAAATTAATTAATGTAATTCAACATGTCAAGTGACTTGCAGACAGAAATCACATGATCATCTCAATTGATGCTAAGAAGGCCTTTGACAAAGTGCAACATCCTTTCATAGTAAAAGCCCTAGAGAAGATGAACATAACAGGGAAATACCTCAATATCATAAAGGCCATGTATGAGAAACCTACAGTCAATATCATACAAAACAGGGAAAAATCAAAACCATTCCCTCTAAGATCAGGAAGAAGACATGGATGTCTACTCTCTCCTCTCTTATTCAATATTGTGATCGAAGTCCTAGTTAGAGCAATCAGGCAGGAGAAAGAAAGCAAAGGGATTATAGATAGGCAAAGAAGAGGTAAAATTATCCTTATTTTCAGATGACATGATCTTTTACCCAAAGGATCCCAAAGACTCCCCCAGAAAACTTTTAGAGCTAATTAACGCCTTCAGCAAAGTAGCAGGATACAAAACTAATATGCGAAAATCAGTAACCTTCCTTTACGCCAATAATGAACAGGAAGAAAAGGAAATTAAGGCAAAAATATCATTTACAATAGCCCAACAAAAAATGAAATATTTAAGTCTCAATCTAACCAAAGACCCTGAAGATCTCTATAAGGAAAACTTCAAAACACTAAAGAAGGATATTGCAAGGATACTTAGAAGATGGAAGGATCTGCCTTGCTCATGGATTAGGAGAACCAATGTTGTAAAGATGGCTATATTAACAAAAGCATTTACAGATTTAATGCAAATCCCATTAAAACTCCAATGACAGACTTTGCAGAAATAGAAAAAATAATCCTAAAATATGGAAACACAAAAGACCATATATAGACAAAACAATTTTAAGCAGCAGAAAACAGTGCACACAGGATCACTATACCTGCCCATACTACAGAATTACAATGGCAAAAACAGCTTGGTACTGGCACAAAAACAGGCTTGAAGACCAGTAGAACAGAATTGAAGACCCAAAGATGCAACCACACCCTTACAGCCAACCTGATTTTTGACAAGGGGGCTAAGAACACTCAATGGAGAAAAGACAGCCTCTTCAACAAATAGTGCTGGGAAAATCGTATATCTACTTGCAGAAAATTGAAAATAGACCTGTATATCTCAATTTACATCAGAGTCAATTCAAAATGGATAAGAGGCCTAAACATAAAAACAGAAACCTCAAAACTACTAGAAGAGAAGATAGGAAAAATGCTTCAACATATAGGCATAGGAAATTATTTCCTTAATAAGATTCCAATTGCCTAGGAAATGGCACCAAGAATTAACAAATGGGATTACATGAAATTAAAACCTTCTGTACAGCAAAGAAAACAATCTTCAGAGTTAAGGGAGAGCCTACAGAATGGAAGAGAACCTTGCATCCTACCCATAAGACAGGGGACTAATTTCAAGAATATACAAAGAACTTAAGAAAGCAAATACCAAGACAACAAATAACCCAATACATAAGTGGGCAAAGGAAATGAACAAACAGGTCTCAAAGAAAGAAGTTTGAAGGGCCAAGAAACACATGAAAAAATACTCAGTATCCCTAGCCATTAGGGAAATGCAAATCAAAACAACACTGAGATTCCATCTCACTCCAGTAAGAATGGCCAAGATCAACAAAACAAATTTTTTAAATGCTGGCAAGGATACGGAGAAAAAAAGAGCATATTTACACTCCTGGTTGGGATTGTAAAGTAGTTCAATCACTTTGGAAATCATTATGGAGAAACCTTAGAAAACTAAGAATATAATTGCCACAGCATCCATCAAAATCACTCCTGGGAATATACCCAAAGGATGATAAGTCATCATACCACAGGGACACCTGCATTTCCATATACACCATGGAATAATACTCAGCAATGAAAAAGAATGAAATAATGTCATTTGCAACAAATTGGATGGAACTGGAGAATCTCATCCTAAGTGTACAAACCCAGGCCCCAAAAGAGAAATACCATATGTTCTCACTCATATCTGGGCGCTAAAACTAGCTTTAAGGAAGAAAAAGAGCATTAAAACATAGACATATATTTAAAAAAACAACAATCAGGCTTATCTAAGAAAGGAAAACATAAGCAGAGTAGAAAGAAGGGGGAAGGGTCTATCAAAGTGGAACAAAGATTGCGGAAGAGGGGAAAGGGAGGGGAAATAATATAGAGAGTTAAAAAGAGGGAGAGGACATCCTAAGTTACATGATGCAACTCCATGAATACATGGGAAAAAACAGGACTATAACCCATAATTTTGTATGATTTTTACCACATATTAAGGGTTTTCATAAATTATGTAAGTTGATGTAAGTATAACCAAAAACAATGTAATAAGTGCACAATAGAAATAGCAAAAGCCTTACTACTCTGTACCCCACTAACATTTATTAATAAAATGATAAATAAATAACCCTTGGCTTCAATTACATAACAAAAGAAGAGGAAAATGAAGGAGCTGATTATATTCAGAATAGCTTGGATTCTATATATGCCTATTCTAATGCATACGTAGAACTTAGTACATGAGCCACAAATTCCAGGATCTATATTGTCTCACCCATGTTGGTGTTACAATGCCGGGAGAGAGTTTATTTTTCTGAAGATCTTTGTAGATTGATGTAGACTGCAGCTGACCAAGCCAGCCTGGCATCTGATTCTTCTCCCAGTCTCTTACTATCACTCATTAACGTCAACACCCCCTGGAAATAGTGGATTAGGAAAAATAGGAAATTAAAATTTGTCTTTTTAGTTGCTGGCTTAATTTTAACATCCACCTAACAACAATACAGCAACAACCTGGAGATAGTACATGAGAATTAAGACCAAAATTTCCCCAAAAAATCTAATAAATAAGTCTTTATACATAAATACTTAAATGCCTTTTCAAAACATCAAGCATTCTGTTAAAAGATAATAAAGTATTAAGGCCAAGAAGGGATACTTTATATAATTGGAAAAAGCAAACTATTATTAAAAATACCTGTTAACAGCAACAACCACATTAACATCTTTAAGACTCATGTATAGTAAATTTTATAAAACATAATTGAAAGGAAAAAATAATGTAAATTCAACATTAGAACTAAAAAGGATATCAGCACTACTTGCAAAATCATCATAGTGTACTCTATGTTCAGAACAAGTGTTTAAAACTAATGAACAAATATGCATTCAAAGAGATTTGGTAGCTGAGAAAAAGGAAAATGGATTCTGAATTATTTCTATTCTAGGTCATCTGTTCCAGAGCCTAATGAAGTTAAATAGTGCAAATAACATTGTAATTTTAGTTGGATGACTGGAAGGTTTTACTTTGTAATTTTATCTTTGCTGCTACAGTAGTTAATTGGGCTGAAAAGGAAGGGGTTGACTAACAAACTTTGACAAATGAACAGAAGTATCAAAAAAATATACTATCTAAGCAGTTTTTTGTTTTTTTATTTCTGGGAGGAGGGCATGAGAGCCCACTCAGAAACAATCAGCCATCAAAAACCCTATGAATAGCAACAAAGCACTGATATAGTGCTGGCATGGCATAGTGTCTGACAGGGCTTTGCTCTGTTGTGCATATGGTCACATGAGTTGGACCTGACTTGATAACACCTAATAACAAAATATATTTATGGACTATCTTTATTAACATCAGTTGTTCATCTGTACCCAAAACATGCACCACTGAGATACTTTGTTCTTCATGCCAGGACTATAAGAAGGTAAGGACCAGTCAAGGCACTGGTTGGGGATGGCCATTCCAAAGGCAGTGTCTCATATACTTGTTGTTGTTAGGTGCCGTCAAGTTGGTGTCCGACTCATAGCAACCCTACGTACAATGGGAAATACTATTGTTAGTGCTTCTCTGCTATTCATGGGGTTTTTAATGGCTGGTTGTTTTTTCAGAAGTTGGTTGCCAGGTCCTTCTCCCAGTCTCATATGTAGAAGATATTTAATAGTTGCCCTATCTACTCTAAAAATTAAATAATGTTAGCAATCTACTATCTTAGTCTTGATTTTTATTGTGAGCTCAAGACCCACATTTCTGGCTGGGTGTTGGACAGTCCTATCTGCCTGCCCCAAAGACACTTCAATAACAGAATCAAAGTCAGTGCCACCAAGCTTCCCACTCCCCCTCCATGGCAAATCTGTTCTTCCTCCATTCTTCCTATTCCTTTCCTCCAGTAAGTCTTGAAGATCCAAGAAGGTAGAGAAGCTTAGAGCAAATAACAGGCAGTCATGAGAGACTGTATTTTTGTAGTCCTCACTTTGAACAGATTGACAATATGTAAATGATGGAGAGCTCAATAACCTCAAATGCTGCTAAGAAAATGTGATGGTTGTGTGTGGGTTTTCTCCTTGGTACTCCTTTTCTTAGGGATCTGCTCTAACCACACCCAGAAGGTTCTGTTGTGGCTGCCAATCTCAAGTCTTCATTCCTCTTGACTATGCACACTGGCCAATTGGAGATTCCCTCCCCAGAACCCGTATGAGATGCACTGAGAGTCAGTTGAAACTAAGTCACTCCCTAACCAAGCATTTCTCCAAAAGTCCTAGAGCTGGCCTGAGGATTGCTCTTCCTAAGGTCTGGGGGCATCCAGCTTCCTTAAGTCTATAAGCGCTGCTAGTATCCTTTCAATAAACCCCTTTCTTTTTGCTTAAGAGTCTACTTCTATAACTAAAAATCAAAGAACGTTGATACAAAGGAAAACTGAAGCATACTCACATATGGACACTGATCTTTTAGGTTGTCTTCAAAATGGCTAAAGAAAAAATAGATGTAAGCCAGGTGCGGTGGCACATGCCTGTAATCCCAGCGGCTGGGGAGGTGGAGGCAGGAGGATAGCAAGTTCGAGACCAGAGGTAGTCTGTGTTACTTCGCAAGACCCTGTCTCAAAAAAAAGTAAAATAAAAAGGGGGGGCTGGGTGTGCAGCTCAGTGGTCCAGCCCTTGCAAAGCATGCAAGCACAAGGCTCTGGGTTCAATCCCTATCACAGCAAAAAAAAAAAAAGTGAAAGTTTTATAATAAAAATCCAGGACTTGAGACTCTAAAATGGAAGACTTGAGGAAATAAAATTGTGGCTGCCTACAATTCTCTCTCTCTCTCTCTCTCTCTCTCTCTCTCTCTCTCTCTCAGAGAGAGAGAGACAGATAGACAGACAGAGAGAGTCTGAATAAAAAATAAAGTGGGGAACATCTATCGTATCCATTGTGGCTATCAAAGAGTTTGGAAGTCCTTATTTTTAAAAGACATGCAAAAAATGCAACAGGGGGCTCAGAATCAAGGCAAAGTTTAAAAGATACTGCACAAATAGAATTTCAAAGCTGAGATCATGGAGAAGCTTGTGAAATTTTCTAATATATAGAGTAATGGATGGAAAGTAAGAAAAAGAGAATGTTGAAGGAAAATAACGACAATTATTAAACACCGTGTGTCAGGCTCTGCACTGTGTATCTTACACAGAATGATTCGTTTGTTATTTTAAAATGCAGATGGTCAGGTTCTGTTTGAGTTCATGAGTATAATTCTAATAGAGAGAGACTACTTCCTTTAAACCTGAGGCATTGTAATGTCTTGTCTGTACTTTGAAATCTACAAATCCAGTTGTTGTTTTTGTTAGGTGCCGTGGAGTCAGGTCCGACTCATAGTGACCCTATGTACAACAGAATGAATCACTTCCCAACACTGTGCCATGCATATGATCTTTTAATGTTTGAGCCCATTGTTGCAGTCACTATGTTTCTTCTCATTTTGAGTCATGCCACATCAGCCAAAGGAGGTCCCGGGGGCTTTAGTCCATTCCTGTCATTAAAGTCAATTCACTTTGAGGAGGCAACTCTTCCCCAGTCTCTTGAATGCCTACCAGCTTGGGTGGGGGGGGCTCATTTTCCAGCACTATATTTGACTGTGCTTCTCTGCTATTCACAGAGTTTTCAATGGCTACTTGTTTCAGGAGTAGGCTGCCAGGCCCTTCTCCCTAGTTTGTCTTAGTCTGGAAGTACAGCTGAAACCTGTCTACCATGGGTGGCCCTGCTGGTACCTGAAATAATGGTGGTATAGTTTTCAGCATCACAGCAACACACAAGCCTTCACAGCATGACAAGCTGACAGACACATAGGAGACAAGCTCAGCAAAAGACCATAAATGGAGATCACTTACCATATGTCTAAATATTTAAAAGCTATAAATCAAATTTTGTCTATGTCCAGCCCAAGTTTCTACCCAAAGCCCCACAGCCATCTCAGGGAATTCCCCTTGAAAGCTAAAAGAAATCACGCTATTTCCTAGATGGTAGCACAGATCTGCTGGGGATGGGACATAAATGGAAACCCTTCCTGAGCCCAGGATCCCAGGACAGGCTCAAGGGAAGACACAAGCCTGGTCATCTTTTCACTACCACTGCAGGGAGCCCAGCTGGCTAATCCCCTCCACTGCCTCACTTTTCCACCTGGTGCTATTCAAACTAGTACGGCCAGTTAGGAAGTCCAGTCTTCCTAGATTCCTGCTTTGGGTGATTTGGAGTGGCCAACATTAAATAGAACAGCTCAGTTCTTTGCTGGTTTACAGACAATGGAAAGATCTTCATCTAAACAATATCCTCTGTCTTACTGTCCTAGCATGCTCATAGCCCTATCCCCTCTGTCCTCTGGTTGTGGGTCGAATAGGTGCAGTTCTGCACCTATATCCCTTTCCTAAAATCTCCAGTTGATTTACCAATGATCAAACTTAAAAAAAATTCTTAGATGACATAACAGACAAACAAAAGGATTTCTGCGGTGATATTTGTGAAATGTGAGATCCTCTCTCAAGGCCGTGACCAGGACAGAGTCCCCACTTACCAGGTAGAAAGATTAGAATGTATATACCCACACACCTCTTACCATGAAGCATGAAAAACCAAGCGCAGCATATCAATATAGTCCGACCAAGCTGGGATGTATTTGGTAGTTCCTCTCCATATCTGGACACTGTGCTATGTGGTCCATTATTCGTAACTTCTTTGGCAGTCCTACTGCATTCTTGGCTAAGGTGAAGGAAAGAACTAATTTAAACTCTTTCCCGGGTGCTTATACTAAGCCAGTTCTTTCCTATTCTGTAATTGATGGTTTTAAATCTAATGCAGGATTTCACATGTATTACTATTATATCTCACCTGATTAGCTTTGAATTTTTTATGTCATTTATGGCATCCTCTATCAGTCCTATATTTCTATCCTGGGAAAATCAGCAAGCTTATGTTCCATCTCTTCGTTTAGGTATTTGATTAAAATGGTAAGAAGGGCTAAAAGCAGATACAAAAGCAATGAGGGAAGCTTAGCGGTAGTAGGTTTCAACTCAATTCAGCATTTTTTTTTCCATTTTTGCAGTACTGGAGGGCTGAACCCAAAGCTTTGCACGTACTTGTGCAAGCGCTCTACCACTGAACTGCACCCTCAGCCCCTCATTTTTATTTTTTATTTGTGTTCCATGAACACTGAGGTTCTGCCCATCTCTTCCTGATCTTCGGAAGTCAGCACAATGTTCAACACGGTAGGCACTCAGGGAACATTCATAAAATGCTGAATGAGTTGATAATGCCTCTGAGAAATAATTCACTTTAATCTGTTTTCTAGGTAGAGCTGGAAGAGGAGAGAGAGAACTGAATGGCAGAATCTAATGTCTTTTGAGAGTAGAAGATACACACAAAGGCCTGAATTGTCCTAATTGTTCCAAGAACTCACCCCCAAGCCTAATTTAGGACTCCCCAATTCAGAATAACTCTCTGCTTTGAGAGCTCCCTGGATGCTAAGATCTCCATCCTTCCTTTTGAGTCTGACCTCTATTCCAGGGTAGACTTGGCAGATTTAGCAAACAAAAATACAAGAGGCCCAGATGAACTTGAATTCCAGGTAAACAATAAATAACTTTTTTGAGGATAAGTCTTTACATTCCATGAAATCTTTGGGGCATGCTTATACTTTAAAAAGAAAAATGTCATTATATGACAACCAGATTTACCTGGGTGACCTGTATGTCAGCTGAAGGCATACACAACATTGGCTTTCCATACAGATCGCCTTTTCCTCAACTATCCCTGGGCACATGCCCTGCGTCTCAAGCCCCTTGCACACCATTAAATTTAGGCTTGTGCTAATTATTATGGAGGCAACATCAAGTGTCAAAGCACCACTCATTAGCAGTCACACAGTATTTTCTAGACTGTCTGAGCAAGTTTAACACTTACCCCCATGTTAAAGCAGTAACGGGGAAAAAATGCACAGAAGGCATGGTCAGAGGCAGAATGATGATGTGGGATTCTGAGTTGGAGGCTCACTGGATTGTATCATCTCTCTGTGGACAACTTTGGTCTCCTTGGCAGCCCTTCCTCTCTAAGAAGCCTTAAAGTGGCCTGCAAGTCCCCTGGGGGTATGGAGCAAAGGGGCGAAGGAAGGAAGAACAATGGCACTGTTAGAAGGAAAGTATCTATTACACGTGGGCTTTCCATGTGCAAAACTAGTGTGACCCAAGACATCTGAGTTTGTTTGGAGTCTGCTTTGGCATCAGAAGGCTGACTCTAAAATGTTATTTTAGACAGCACCTGAAGCAAGTGTGCCTCCCCCAGAGCCTGCTCATGGGTGTCTCTGTGTCATTCTAGGCATCCTCCTAAAGACACAATGGGAGAAAAAAAGAAAGAAGACACAATACTCTGTTGTTGTTGTTGTTGTTGTTGTTGTTGTTGTTGTTAGGTGCCGTCAAGTCGAGTCTGACTCATAGCCACCCCATGTACAGCAGATCGAAACACTTACCGATTCTGTGCCAGGCAAACCATCTTATTTATGTTTAAGCCCATTATTGCAGACACCGTGTCAATCCATCTGGTGGAGGGTTTTCCTCTTTTGCGTTGACCTGCCACTCTCCCAAACATGATGTCCTTCTCCAGGGATTGTTCTCTCCTGACTACATGTCCAAAATATGTAAGACACAGTTTACCCATTCTT
>VMDO01027279.1:0-25727 GCA_007922755.1 Pedetes capensis
TCTATTTCACTTTGTTGATTTAAGAGTTGAAACCGTCCTTTGAAACTACTAATGTGCTATTTAAATAACTCCTCTATCAATATTGATACTATATAGTAAAAGATAGAGAAGACTTGGATGGGAAACTTAGATAGGAAGGGGGGAGGGGGGAAACATAGAGGAGGGTAAGGGGTAACCTATATGTATAATGCTTATCAAATTGCATATATGAAAATTGTCACAACGAAAAGCATGTCAAAATGAATCACATTATGATGTACATTAAAAATTTCTAATAAAAAAAGCTAAAAAAAATATTGATACTGGTATTTGATAGGAACATATTAACTAGCAATTTTTTTTGTAGGATACAAGCTTAGAAAAGACTGTCTGTCACTTGTGAGTTTTACGACATGAGGTTCCATGTGTTGGGCTGCTATGTGAACCTAAGACAGTCAGTAGGCCAGGCAGTTACTGGCATGGAAGTCGACAGCTTACATCCTTCCGTTGAGCAGAGCCACACACAGGGAAAACTATTTATACCAGGACCAAGCACTATTATAGTAGAAAGGAATTACCACCCTTCTGCTTAGGTATAAGGAGAAGTTTAAACAAGCCAATTTTACACTATAACCTTATATTTATAGCCAGCAAAAAATCCCAGTCACTGAAATCCGACTTTGTAATTCTGCATGCAGAATTACATTGTAAGAAGAATACCATGTTCAACCCTGTCATTTGACATTTTTCATATGAAGTGAGTGTGTTTCTATTTGAATTTCAGCCACACAGTCTTATTACTGAGCTACTCACATCGACCACAATAATCTGAAAATAAAATGGGCTATTTGCCCAGAAGCCCTGGCATACAAAACATAGCAAGTAAGAAGTAGAATGGGGATTAAGAACCTAAGAATTATAAATCTAAAGGGAAGTTTGAGCAGCCCACTCCACAGTGGCCTTTCACTTCCCAAGCTGACAATACTAAGGTTTGGAGCCTCCTCCTGAGCTGGGTTGGTGCAGTTTTTCCATCGACCTCAACCACAGAACATGGAAGGACTGAGATACCCTGGGAAACCCCTGTGTTGTAGACAGACTCCATGGGGCCCCTGGTGTGTGGTACAACCCAATTTCCCCCAGATGGTCGAGACAGATCAGCCCAGCAATACAGCAATCACCTCCCCTGCCTTTTGATTCAGAAGTTCAGATGTTTCTCAGGGTCCCAGAACTATTCAGGGGGAAATGCAGGAGTAGAATTTGAGGTCCTTGACTCTCAATAATATAATACACAGTATTTACCAATGCTTATTCTACACCCTCATTTTCTAAGCCCAGGGATCATGGTGTTTAATCCTTACAGTAATACTTGAGCAGAAGATACGATTATTATCTCCATTTTACAACAGAGAAAAGTCAACCCAAAATATGGAGAGCTCAAGTGACAAGGCCACACAGCTGACCAGGGACAGGGCTGGGATTTGGATGCAGGAATTGGATGTCACAGCTCCACTCTTATCCACTACTACTACTTTCTAGGGGCCCATGTCTCCCCATATAGGGACATTTTCTCTTCACAGGCTATGGGCAACTGCGTATCAGAGATCTGATGCCGGGAACCTTGACCCTTTCGGCTCCTGCCCCAGCACCCAGCACAGTGCCTGATACAGATTTGGCATCTTTTAAGAGTTTGATGAATGTGTTTGAACTTCACTAGGTAATAAAACCAGGCAATTCCAATTGCACTGTTTTTAGGATCATTATGGAATTACATGACATGAGCTTAGGGGCAGTTACAAACGAAAGCTAATCAAGAGCTTTCTGACTAAAGCCATGACATTTTAAGCAATAAAAAGTTAGAGCCAGTTGGGGTATTATACACCTGTAATCCCAGCAGTCTGACTGCTGAGGCAGGAGGATCATGAATTCAAGACCAGCCTGGGCTACAAAGAAAGCCTCTGTCTCAACAAAGCAAAAACAAACAAAGTCGGTTTGGGATTTTGGGGGGTCCATTTTTTTAGCACTTCCAATGTGCCTGGACTATGCTAAGCCCTTCACGTACATTATTTCATGTAGTTGCTCATAGCTACCCTGAAGGTAGATGGAATCATGCCCCCCAATTCATATGTAAGAAAAACAAAAGTTTGAGATGTGGGAAACTACCTAAGACCACAAAGCTAGTGAGTGGGTTTGTTGTTGTTAGATGTCGTTGAGTCAGTGTCTGACTCATAGCAACCCTCATAGGGTTTTCAATGGCTGACTGTTTCAGGATTGCCTTGAGAGTGGATTTCCAGGCCCTTCTCCCATTGTTGCGGTGTTGGGAATTGAACTCGGGACCTCAGACACTACAGCGCAGCACTCTACCAACTGAGCTAAATCCCAGCCCTAGTGAGTGGGAGAGGTAGGCATTTAACACAGGCGTGTCTCTTCCCAAAGGATACATCTGTCGGTATAAGATCTGCATTAATCTAGCCAGTTTGGCTTCTTTCCCAAACTGCTATATCTATTTGTTAGTAAATAGATTCATGTTGAAGATTCCCCACCCTGTTCTAGCTGCTGCAAATAATCCTGGAGACCCAGCAGGAAGGCACCAGGGCAAAACCAGCTCAGGAGGGAGTGAGGGCATGGTCAGCTCTTTCCTCTGAGAGACAACCAGCGAGGATCTAGGCAACACCAATGGCAAGCACACACCTTACCTCAGCCACACCCTCCTCCTCTGTTGGGCCCCCTCTGTCTCTGGTATCTGTGCCTTTCAGCTCTGCTCCCTGAAGACTCAGGTCAGCTGGGCAGCAGAACTCCCCACCACTCTGTGGCTTCTGGAAAAATGAGTTTCACATTGTGGAGGATGCACCCTCATAATACATCCTGTTAGGAGGTCCTGGATGACCCAGTAAGGGGATCGACCAATTCATCTCCCCGGCTCCCTAATAAAAAAGGCAGGGACTTACCACTGAAGTGCACTTAGGAGACTGTGCTCCAGAATCCATCTGAGAGCAACTGGAAAAAGACAGGTGAAAACCCACAGGAAGCCTGCCCCACCTATGACGGAGCAGGACTCAGACAGGTGCAGGAGAGAGGGACGCCAAAGGGACCAAAAAGACTTCATGAAAATTATCTTTCGAATAAGTCTCCCACTTATTCCTTTATTATCACTTTTGTTATAAATGTGGTGATGGGGGGGGATAGCCTGGTAGGCTATATTTCAGTGGAATAATGGAGATCTTGAAATAGGTCACTTGGGAAAGCAATGAATTGGCTTCCTTAAGTGTGTCTGTCTGTCTGTGGTAGGGAAAATCAATAGTTTCTCTGGATTTTCTGGGGAATGCCAATTAGGCCCTGTGTCTAGATTCTGCTATTCAAATACACACAGAGAAAATAGACTTATGCAGTGACTCGCCACTCACTGAACAGATAGTGAAAAAGAAAGGTCACTCCTCAAAGAAATAGCTAACTTTTTTGCAGTCACCCAGGGCACGTGGCGCCTAAGTTATTTACTGAAATGTGCATTCCCATAACAGCTCTGACCATCGAAACCCTCTTCTTACAAGGAGCCCTACATAGGTTATCCCGTTTAGTCCTCCCACCAACCCTGAAAGTAGGCACAATCAATGCCATTTACAGAGGAAGATATGAAGTCCAGAAAGGCTGAGGTATTTGCCCAGGCTCACACAGAAGACATGGAGGCTAGGGCCAAGGCAATGCAAGCCTTGTGGACTTCCCACCTCAGGACTAGATTCCAGCTTTGGACGGATGTCAAGTCATCTTAAGCCCTATGGGAAATGGCTTACCCATGTAAGAAATAGGCTGGAATCATAACTCTCTGTGCCTGTCAAATCTCAGATACATCTTAGCTAAGGTCTGAAGGCACAAAACCCATAAAATATCACTTCTAAAAGGTGACATAACAACACCTCCATCTTACATATGAAGAGACTGGGGTCCAGGGATGGAAGCTGTCTTAACCAAAGTTTGTAATATACCCACTGTGACAGAAGTTTGTGCTTCTTGGCACAGAGTAGACACACATTTAGTAGGGGAGACTCAAGGAGCACACTGATTATTAAAATAATAGGAAGAAGAGTTTTAAGGGGTTATCACTAAAAATCTCTTCTAAATGAACTTTAAAAATACGGTCAAAGATTTATAAACAAGCAAATGCTTTGTAGCATTATTTATAATAATGGAAAATTTATAGGAGCCTAAATGTCTAACAATATCCCCAACAGATGATTGATTACTTCAATTATGGCACAACCATATAATGGAACATTTAACAACCAGTCAACGCACAATGTACAATGATATGCCTGTATAACAGTGTCATAATGAAACCCATTAATTTGTATGCTAACTAAAAAACACTCATAAAAAGTCACTCAAGTCATATTTTATAAGGGTATGATAATGACCTGAGCAAGTGGCCACAGTATAAGTGGTCAGCAAGATACAATATTTTTTATTGGAAATTTTTAATGCACAACTTAATGTGTTTCATTCTGACAGACATTTCATTGTGACATTTCCATATATGCATTTCATTGTACATTGCTCACATAACCTCCCCCTTGCCCTCTTGTGCATCTCCTCCCCTTCCTCTACGCCCTCACCAAAGGCCTCTCTTCTACATTGCATGTCTTTTTGTGGGATTATTTTTCTATATACCCTGGCACAAGATACAATATTATATGTACAGTTTCGACATAATTTTGGACCATTTTGCACCAAAGTATTAACAATGGCTGATTCTAGCTATTGGCCTATCGGCAATTATTATTTTCTTCTTCCTATGGCCTGTATTTTCCAAACTGTCTACCATGAGCATTTATAACTTTCATAATTAGCTAACAAGCGATGTTTCTTTTTTTCAAAGTGCTTGGCATCTTTTCCAGAAATAACTTTCCACTGGAACCACCTTCAGGTGGAAATATAAACTAAGACTGGAAAGGCAGATGGGGCAAATAACCTGCTGGAGGTGTGAGCATCCTTCTTTTGCAATCGGAGCATTGCCAAAGGTTCTTGAGCCAAGAGTTAATAGCCAGGGCTGGGCTTTAACAGGAGCATCTGCCATGGGGCAGAGAATGGGGAGGAGGGCACTGAAAGCAGAGGCCAATTAGGCTATGAGTGCAGCAGTCAGGGCAGCTGGTGGCTCGTGAAGGCTGAAACAGGAGAATGGTGTGGGAAGAGAAGAGGGGTGCTACGCAGTGACCTTGCAAAGGTCTCATGCAAGCTATTTGTGGAGATGAAGAATCTTCCCAGCAGGAGGGGGAAATGCTGAACATCAGCTACAGTGTGGTGTCAGTAGGGCCCCTTAGACTTTGCACTGAACAAGTGAAACAGGCACAGAGGCAGAAAAAAACTGAATTGGTCCACCTCCTACAAAAACCGTTATCCTTAGTTTAACGAGCCAGAAGCTGGCGCCTGACACATGGTTTATTTCATTCTGGTCCTTCTGAATTGCATTACTGAAGTAGCGGCCGTGCAGTGGAAGATGTAATAGAATCAATACTCTAATCACTCCTAGCTCGCTCAGCACAGTCCTGGACAGAGGAGAAGACTGGGCAAATTTCTCAGTAATTCTTGTTTCCCCCTCTTCTTGCTCTTGCTTTTTATTTTCTTTCTCAGTTCTGTAATTTGCAGTTTTCCCTAACAACTCACACCAAGGAGGGGTTAAAAATACTGCAGAAAAACAAAATTACTGGAACTCTGCACACCAAAATAATCTCAGTGCCATCTGTAGGCAGTGGAATTCATGGTGATGTTTATTGCTTCTTTTCATTCAGCCATATTTCTTAAGATTTTTCCAATTAACAGCTATTAATTTTGGAAAGAAAAAATAATGACTTTAAAATGTCACACACACACACACACACACACACACGCACACACACACAAAAAAAATATTTTGTGACTGGGCACCAGAGCTGTAGCAGGAGGATTGGTGACCATGGTGGACTTAGATGCCCATGTTTGTAATAATCAAATGAAGAAATTGCTATTCAACAAGCTTATTCTCCCACGTGTTCTCATTTCAGAAGCCCCTGCATTATGGCTCCTATTAAGTCCTAGGACTTCCTCATCTCCATAGCCTCCTCTCATCTTCCACCAGACATTACCACTGTCCTTGAATATCTCACATGCGGCATTTGAATTTTAAACCACTTCTTTCTTATGGAACACCACAACTTTGCACTGTTAAAGACTTTGTACTATTTGGGAAACTTTGTGTTGCTGTGACAGTGATGATGGTGGTGGTGGTGGTGGTAGTGATGATGTTTTGAATTTAGAATGTCCCTTACTCCCTGAAATTATATGTACAGCCTGCCTATCTTCTCAAATCAAAGCCCATGTATTATAAATACACACAAAAATTCACTCAAAATGGATCAAAGACTCAAAAATAATAGCTGAAACTAAGAAACTCTTAGAAAAAACGGACATAAATCTGTGACCCTGAATTAAGTGAGCAAGGTCTTGAATCAATAAAATAAAATAATAGATAAATTATATTATCTCTAGATTTTTAAAAATTATATTGCAAATGAAACCATCAGAAATGTGAAAAGACAAACCACAGAATGAAAGATAATATTTGCAAAACATACATCTGAGAAGGATCCAGTATCAAGAACGTGTAATGGACTCTTATGACTCAACATTAGAATGACAAATAACACAGTTTTAAAATGGACAAAGGATCTGAGTAGACACCTCTCCAAAGATATATGCAAATGGCCAATAAACACATGAAAAGATGCTCAAGATCATTACTCATTAGAGAGATGAAAATCAAAACCACAAAGAGAAATCACTTTCACACCTACTAAGATGATCATAATTTGAAAAACAAAAACCAGACAATAACAAGTATTGAGGAAACTGTAGAAAAAGTGAAACACTCATAGATTGCTGGATGGAAGGTAAAATGGTGTTGTGCCTCAGAAGACAGGTTTTTTTCAAACTGTTAAACATGGAGTTGCCTTATGACCTATCAGTTCCCCTTCTAATATATATCCAAGAGACTATAAAGTATATGTCCATAAAAAGTGGAAATACATGTTTCAAAAAGTGTAAACAATGGAAAGGATATCAACTGATGAATGGATGAACAAAATATGGTATATTTATACGTTGGAATTCAGCTATGAAAGTGAATTTCTGAGCCAGGTGTGGTGGTGCACACCTGTAATCTCAGCCCTTGGGAGGCTGAGGCAGGAGGATGAAGAGTTTGAGACCAGCCTGAGCTACATAGCAAGACCCTGTCTCAAAAACCAAAAACAAAAGCAGAGAAATAGAGTGGGGGAGAAGAAAAGAGAAGAAGGAGGAGGAGGAATAGGAGGAGGAAGAAGAAAAGGGGGAGGAGGAAGAAGAGGGGGAGGGGGAGAAGGCAGCGGCAATGACGACGACAGAAGGAAAGGAAGGTAGGAAGGAAGGAAGGAAGGAAGGAAAGAAGGAGAAAGAAAAGAAAAAAGAAAGAAAGGGAAAGAAAAAAAGAAGGAAGGAAAGAAGAAAGGGAGGGAGGAAAGGAGGAAAGAAGGAAGGAGAAAGAAAAGAAAAAAGAAAGGAAGAGAAAGAAAAGAGAAAGAAAGAAAGAAAGGAAGGAAGGAAGGAAGGAAGGAAGGAAGGGGAAGGAAGGAAAGAAGGGGAAGGAAAGGGAAAGGAAAGGAAAAGAAAAGAAAAGAAGGAAGGGAAGAAGGGAGGGAGGGAGGGAGGAAGGAAGGAAGAAAGGAAGGAAGGAAAGAAGTTCTGGTGCATAATTCAGCATGGATGAATTTTGCCAAAATTATGATACATGAAAGAAGCCAAATCCAAAAGACCACATATTGTTTTATTACATCTATATGCAATGTCCAAAGTAGGAAAATTCATAAAGACAAGAAATAGATTAGTGATTGCCAGGAGTTGGAGGAAGGGACAATGGGAAGGAGTTGCTTGTGAGCATGGGTTTCCTTTGGCAGTGATAAAGATCTTCTAAAAGTAAACAAGGTAATGATCAAATGACTCCATGAACATACTAAGAAACTAAAACATGCTGAAACATCCACTTTAAAAAGGTGAATTTTACAGGATGTAGCTTATAACTCAATTTTTTAAATTGCTATGTGCTAAAATTTTCAGAAAGGCAAATAGCATATAAATCAAGGAAAGATTGCATTAGGTTTAGTTTGGATGTTTACAACAAATGTTTACCATTTCAGAAAATCTCTTTACCCACAAGTCTTTTCCAGGAGTATTTGAACAACAAACACCCCACAACTAAATCATCTGTGACTACTGGGATCACAGTAATTCTGTGCACCAATGCAAATTTAAGTACCTCGTTATACTGTGCTTGAGCATTTGCAGCTGGAAGACCATTTATATTATAAATTAATTGCCTTCTAGTCCTTCTTCATACTACAGTGAGTGTACCATATTGATTTTTCTTAAATAATGTTTTTGGGTTGGTCATGTTATCTGTGGATTTCACTTCAGAATGGGGATGGGTATAATGTGCCATCGCATTGGTAATGCAATGTGTACTATTAAAAAGGAGGCTGATAGAATTGAGGATCATTGACCTATTTTCAGATCAATTCCTCATTACACACACGTGCCCAGTCACAACGGCCCCTTAATTATAGCCCAAGGTCTTCATCTTTTCCTGTATGCACATAAAATTGCAGAGGGGCAAAACCACAGCCACCCCAGCGGTCAGCACTTCCTCGACTAAAGCTTCACCCATCTGGCCTCTGCCCCTGGAATCACAAAGATTCCGTGTGGGGAGTTTAAATTTCTTTCCAGTCCACTCTCATTCAGTCTCCCGCCCCTCCACGGGCTTGAGGGAAGGTGGTTTTTAGCTGACTGATCTGGGTACATTTTCTCCCCAGCTCATGTTAGAAAAGTAAAACATGGAGGGTGGCCATGGGAACCACTACATATTCTCACAGGGTGCAATCTTAGTGTTCAAGCTAAGTGCCTCTCCCCAGGATGGCAGGTGCGGAGAGCTACTAGCATTCTTCATTTCTGAGATCGTAACAAGTGCCACATTGGGATATTTAAACACATTTCCTCAGCTTGGACTCAGTATCAAAGCCATAGCTGGGCAGCCTGGAGGAACACAGAGAAGCCTAGCCTGCCATTCGGAAGGCCAGCGCTCCAGGCAGCCTCGCGCCATGGCCTCATGGGCCAGGCACTTTCTCTCGCCAAGCCTCTCTTTTATCCATCTGTCAGATGGAGCTATTAATGCCTATACTCCCTCTCATGGACTCACGATCATTGCATGTGAACAGATTTCCAAGGTGTTTTATAGATATGCTTACTCCTTCAGTCATTCCCATGTCCTGAATGCCACCTGCTTGCCAGCAGACCCTGGCTTGGCACTGGGGACACAACAGCACCCAAGACAGACACAACTGTGCCAGACTGGAATTCAGAAGCTAAAAGAGATACAGATGCTAATGAATTTATGACACAATTAACTAATCTATTACACGGAGTGCTCCCAAGGAAAAGTGCAGGGCGCTACAAAAGTTTATCATGGTGAGATAAACTGAACTCATTCATAATCAGCAACTGCAAGAATCTGTTCAAGTCATTGTCTTTAGGATACAGATTCTCCTAGCCAGGTATGGTGGTGCACAATGGTAATGATGCAGGAGGCTGAGGCAGGAGGAGTGCAGTGAGTTAGAGGCCAGCCTGGACTACATTGCACATTCTAGGCCAGCCAGAGCTTCTTAGTGAGACCCTGTCTCCAAAAAAATTTTTTCAAATAATAATTGATTCTGAGACCCAAGTCCCAGAAATGTGGATTCAAAGGCTCCATGAAGAGTCTGAGGAGCTTATACTTTCATTTTCTTAAGTGTCCCATGTAATTCCCAGGTGTGCCCTAGTATGGGAACAACTGAGCTAAGGGAAGAGCAAAAGAGCCAGAAGGAACAGCTGCTGTGAAGGCCCAGAGGTGGGGCTGAGCTTTGCTGCCAGATGCAGGCCAAATGCACAGGCATGGGCACAGATATAAGCATCTTCTGGAAGCTTCTTGGAAATGCAGAATTTCAGGCTCTGTCCTAGACCTATGGAGGCAGAAACTGCACTTCAACAAAAGGCTTAGGTGATTTTTTATGTGTAATAAAATACCTAGAATAATAAAAATTAATAATAATGATAATAATAATAATAATAATAATAATAATAATAAATAAATAAAATACCTTGTTGTTGTTGTTGTTAGGTGCCGTCGAGTCGGTATCTGACTCATAGCGACCCTCTGTACAACAGGGGAAACACTATTGTCAGTGCTTCTCTGCTGTTCATAGGGTTTTCAATGGCAGATTGATTTTTGGGAGGAGGTTGCCAAGTCCTTCTCCCAAGCCTACAGCTTCTGGTGTTCCCAGGTGGTCTCCCATCCAGGTAGTAACCAGGCCCGACCCTGCTTAGCTTCCAAGATCTGATGGGATCGGATGCCACAGGGCTATGGCTGCAGGCTAATAATAATAATAATAATAAAATACCTAGGAGGCTCAAATGGTCCTTTAAGGAAGAGCCCTGGTTTATATGCTGTGGTATCCTTATCACCTAGCACATATTTGGCATTTCATAAATATAGCTTGAATCAAAGTTGTTGTTGTCAGGTGCCGTCAAGTTCTGTCCAACTCATAGTGACCCTCATAGGGTTTTCAATGGCTGACTGTTTCGGGATTGCCTCAGAAATGGGTTGCCAAGTCCTTCTCCCATTTTTGCAGTACTGGGAATCAAACTCAGGACCTCAGAGACCGCAGCACAGCGCTCTATCAACTGAGCTAAATCCCAGCCCTGAATCAAGGTGGACAAATGAAAATATTTATTTTATGGGAGTGGCCTAATTCAGAGATTGCTAAGATTGATGAAAAAAAAAAATTGTCTCTCTTCGTGGACAAATGTAGGTGCAGGCATATTATACTGAGCAGAGTGTAAACTGGCACAATCTTTTGAAAGGGCAATATGGTAAAAGGTACCAAAATATAGGCAATGCATATCCATCAACCCAGTCACTCCAGCTCTAGGAACTTAATCTAAGGAGTTGTATGGACCTGTCTATGAAATATATGCTCCCTGTAGCATTGCTTATAAGAGCAGAGTGGAAAGAAGAGCTTCAATCTCCATTACAGAGGGATTTGAGCCATTGTCGAATGTACTTAAAATGGGCAACCTGTAGCTCTTTAAGATGATGTCAATGAACACATTATGTCTTGGATATATGACATCTCTGATATATTGAATGAGAAAAAAGGTCATCAAATATCTCAGTATTGTGATACATATTTATAGAAGATGTTCTAAAAAGTCAAGTACCAAAAATACGAGCAGCTCTCATATCGCTAGGAAGATTATGAGTAGTTTTAATTTTCTATTTTAGATCTCTCTAAATTGATCTCTCTAAATTGTCCCATCTGGGTTGCACCTGTTAGTTTTGGGAGAAGGACCTGGCAACCCACTCCCAAAAATCAATCTGCCATTGAAAACCCTATGAACAGCAGAGAAGCACTGACAATAGTGTTTCCCCTGTTGTGCAGAGGGTCTCTATGAGTCGGATACCGACTCGACGGCACCTAACAACAACAACAAATTGTCTGAAATTATTTACAACCGGTGTATGTTGTTTTGTTTTCATGAAGATGGAAAATATCTTCATGTTCATAAAGGAAAACAGAGCCAGATGCCGAGGCACCCATTAGTAATCCTAGTAACTCAGGAGGCTGAAGCAGGAGGGTGGTGAGTTTGAGGCCAGAGGCAGCATGTGCAACTTTGTGAGACTCTGTCTCAAAATAAAAACATTTAGAACTATCGGGTGGAGGTGCATGCAGCTCAGTGGTAAAGCACCTGTCCAGCATGCAAGAGGCCCTGGGTCCAACCCTTCTACACTGCAAAAATTTAAAGGAAAGTTTAAAAATAAAACAAACCCCTCCACTTCAAAAAGTGGAGCCTTCTTTATTTGGCTCATGGGGTCTACAGGCAACAGCAGGAGTGAGAGGAGCAGAGAAGGAGGAAGAAGAGGAGAAAAAGGGAGGAGAAAGGAAAGGAAGAGGGAGGGATGGAAAGGACCTGGATCCTGCTGATCTTATGTCTCTACCCCCATGGATGCATTTTGCAATCATCTGAGGAGCTTTCTGACCTCACTCATGCTGGGTTCTCACTCTGATCAATCAAATGTAATCTCCTGAGAATAGAGCTGGACAATGTTATATTTAAAGGCTCCGCAGGTGATTGTATTGTACACCAGTGCTGTAAACCCCCGCAAGATGGGCTTGTCAAACCAAGGAGATATGTCCATCATCTCTCTGCTTGGGATATTGTTCATGATGCTACAGCTCCCCCCAACAATATCGCTTCAAGTCCAACCTGTACATAGGAGGCCATGATTAAAGTGAAAGACTAATCCAATCACCTTGTAAAGCCAGCTGTCCATCATTGTGAGAGGCTTCCCCTCAGATTGCATTGTGGGGGCACCAGAGAGTAGGCATTATTTGACATCAGATTGCTCCAGAGGTAGCCTGGAGTTCTGATTGTTTGAGAGCAGAAAGAACTTTGATTTGCTAGATTTTTTATCTTGAGAAATCATGTTTCCTTATCCCCTGTTCCTTTTCTGTTCATGGTACCGCATGAACAGGTCCCCTCTAAATGAGTAAGTAGAAATGGCAACACTAATTGATACCAAGCCTCTGTCTTTTTCATTACCAGCAGGATGACTATACTGACATATGTCAATCTTCCTTTGAGACCTGCCAAGTTCAGGATAAGTCAAGGGGAATTAGAGGCATCAAGGAGATTGACCCACAAATGCTCAGTCTCCTGATATTTTCACTGCCCTAAAAGGGAGCCTCCTCAGCCACTTCCTCCAGCTTCTTTCCAACAGTCTCTACTTTCCAGGTCACTGGAAATACTGGTATGTTCCTCACCACCAGGTAATATTAGATTCTGCCTGGCCTGTCTGGGATCTGGGAGAGTCTTTGTGCCTAGATAAGATGGTGATTGCATTTTGTGATTAGATGGGCAGGCTACCATCAGACCAATTAACAGAATTTCTTCTCTCCTAACGCCAAAAAAAAAAAAAAAAAAAGATTGCCCGGGTGCAGTAAGCCTGGGTGGACTAGTGTTGCTGTTGTTGTTGTGAGGTGCCGTCGAATCAGTATCCGACTCATAGCGACCCTCATAGGGTTTTCAATGGCTACTGTATCAGGATTGCCTTGGGAGTGGATTGTCAGGTCCTTCTCCCATGGGCTAGTGTTAGGATCTGGTTTTTCTTGATTGAACAGAGTTGTCTTCTCTGCTCATATCCAATGGTGAAAGTAAGATTTCGTGCTCAGGAAGTCCTAAGTCACTAAGGGAAGGCAGAGGAAGGCAACTCAAATGTTGATAGTCACTGAAAGTCACTTGCTTGATTCGTGGTGGGTTAACATAAACTTGGTTTATTCAGAATGATGCTTGGGAAAAAATGAGTCTCCCAAATCATAAATGTGTATTTTTTCTAGAATAATAACATTAGCTCATATGAACCTAACTGAAAGACAATTTCTTGGCAAAGGGAGGGAACTTTCAAATTAAATAACCAGGTTACAGGTGTGTATAACTTTAGTACTTTTAGCCAAAGGCTGTTTTGTTTGTATGGCATATATTTGTTACCAACGAAGGGAACAAATGGGGTAGGGTGGAAGGAAGAATAATCGAGAAGAAAGGGACAGCAAAAGAACAGTTTGGGAACAGCTGTTAGGACATTCGGATGAAGACACCACTCAAAATCAGATGGAGCTGCTCCAATTTGGCCAATGAACAGGGCCTCCCACCACCCACACATAGCATGAGGTACTATCACAAAGCGCTCTTCTACTGTTACCACGTTAATAATAGAGGAAGGGAAAAAGAGGCTGTTGGATAAGGGCAAAGGAGGAAAGATACGCTTTCAGATCCTCTTTGGAAAGAGATGAAGAGCCAAGAAGAGTGGATTGCGAGAGGGTGGGGGCTCAACATTTCTTGTGGCCAAAGCATAGGACCCCAGAGGCGGGCATCTTGGTTCTGCAGTCTGGCTTTGGAGCCTTGGATCCATTCTCCAGCTGTCCTGGCACTTTGTGTCCACTTCTGAAGGATACTACCCCCTTTCTGATGGCATTTCTGAGCACAGCCTGTATAGCTGTGCTGTCCTGTATAATAGCCACCGGCCACATGTGGCTCTTTAAATGGAAGTCATAGGAATACCTTGTTTCATCACGCTTTGATTTATTGCACTCCACAGATACTGCATTTTTTTTTCTTTGCGAATTGAAGGTTTACGGCAATCCTGCCTCCAGTAAGTCTATCGGTACCATTTTTGCAACAGCTCTAGTGTCATTAACATTTTTTTAGCAATAAAGAATTTTTAATTAAGGTATACACATGATTGTTTTAAGATACGAAACTATTGCACCCTTGATAGGCTATGGTAGAGTACAAACACAACTTTTGTATGCACTGAGAAACCAAAAAATTGATGTGACCAGCTTTATTGCAATATTCACTTTATTGCAGTGGTCAGGAACCAAACCCCCAATATCTCCAAGGTATGCATGCAATTACACTTACATAAAATTCTGATCTTCAGTTGCACTAGCCACATTTCAAGTGCTCAATAGCCACATGCGGTTAGTGGCTGCCATATTGGACAGCACAGAAATAATTTTCATCATCATAGTGAGTCCGCTGGGCATCGCTGCCCTAGAGGGCCCTAGGGCTACACTGCCTGGACTCACACTGCACCTCTGTCCACAGAAACCACAGGACTTTCAACAAGTGCCTTCAGCGTTCAGTATCTTCATCTTTACTTTGAGGGTGGTTAAAAATGGTATCTCTCTTAGAACTGTTGTGGGAATCAATATACATGGATCTGTTAAAATCATGCTTGGTACCTACCAAGCATCACAAAAAGTAACGCCCCTCTTCAGGTAAGGGTTATGTGAGATAAGTGACGGGCAGCATCTGGGGCATAGAAGGGGATCAACAAATATGTCTACCTCAAGAATACCTAAAAGACAGGGAAGTGCCTCCTTTTTAAATAGTATGGTTTGCTTTTCAGTTTTATCACCACTAACCTTTCAAGTTTTAGCCTCACAAGAAGACATTCTCTTTTGGTCTATTTTACTCCTTATCTACTTGCAACAGAAATTGAGACTCAGACTTCAGAATAACAAAGAGGTTGTTTCAGTCCTATGAGTGTCCTAAGGGAAGTTTAGCCCTTTTTTTTTGGGGGGGGGGTCATAACCAAATCACAGGCAGAGAGAACTTACACTCCTCAGTCTTGCCTGTGATGGACAAAATAAAGCAAGCATTTTCAGTACCAGGCCCTGAATGTGGAGGTTTATGCATAGGGTGATGCTTCAGTTATCAAAATATAAAATGAAGTTTGGTCCATCCCCTTTCCCACCCCTTTGTCCCTAGAAAGGCTGCACTTCTTGCAAAGAGAGGGCCAAGAACTTATGAATCTCTCCGACGCGTAGTAACAAAGTAAAATGCATAAGACATAGGAAAATGGCATCTTCTTGGGCTGGTCCTGGACACAAGGCATGGTAGCCTTCTCTTCTAGAAAAGGTATAACAGAATGGCAGCAGATCCGCCTGAAGGCTTGCAAAGGGGACTGTATACCTTCAACATAAGCTTCACGTTTCAGACAAGGTGAGAGTCTCCAAGCTTGGGTAGAGGTGCAGAGGGGACCACACAATCCACATTAGACCTAAAAGTTTGTGAACGATCTGACCCTCTGCCACAATGGATATCTTTATTCTTGTTATCTTTCTTTAGCTGATTCCCCCCTTTCTTTTCAGGTTGAGCTAATGGGCTAATGACCTTCTAGGTCATTCTTTCAGCAAAGATATTCCAGGCATCACGGAAAAATGGTTTCTTGATATCTTTCCCATGCACACTCTCCTGATTCCATCTAGTGACAGATACCATATTGAGAACTGAAAATGTGCCAGCAGGAAAGATCTTTTGGAGGAAGGATTATTTCTAAGATCAGTTATAAAATCCTATTACACTGAAGAAAAAGATCACAATAACTTATTTCTAAAATGATGACATGAGGCCACCATCAAGCTTGCAAGTGGACACACACACACACACACACACACACACACACACACACACACATTCTCGGTCCTTACTGCTCTAAAATGAAATCCTAATCTCTTAGTCAAGAAATGAGACTGTTTTAGTAGAGAACATGAACAACTGTGCTTAGTGCTCTGATGGCTAAAGGGAGGGTGACAAGGGCTGGAAATCTGTGCATTATTTAGCAAAATGGTAGTTAGTGATCCCCTCAGCAAAAGGAGTTGTGGGAAGGGAGATGTGAAAGGCAGAATGAAGAGGGCTGTGGCCAACAGGATGTGGAAAAGGGAGCGGGCCTGAAGGAAAGGAGCTAAAGTGTAGGAGCACTGCTGGGTATATAGTGTAGAGGTGGAGTGTTTGCCCAGCATGCATCAGGTCCAGAGTTTTGTCCCCTGCACTACAAAAAAGAAAGAAAGAAAGAAAAAGGGAAAAGAAAGGAAAGGAAAGAATGGAAAGGAAAAAAAGAAAGGAAAAATTGATATGGCAGTACTTAGAGTCTATGGTGTCTGGAGGGTACTTTTTTATTTGTTTTGTAAGATGGACATGTGAAAGACAATCTGAATTCTTACAACAGACCATAAAATTATCAGAATTGGTTGCCTTTGGAGGAGTCAATGTGGAGAGAAAGAAAGCCAGGCTTTGAGAAACCAAGGTCACCAAACTGGGGCATTTGCTTCAGGGCCAGTTTTGTCTTCTCAGTGTGGACGCTGGCCTGACATTTGTGCAGCAACAAGAGACTCCCACCTCAGACCCTCAGAGCCCTGGTGATTCTGTAACTAGGTCAGAGATTTCCCTCGGCCTAAAAATTATATCTCCAAAGTGAAAAGAATGGTAATGATAATGTTGGTGAACCTAATTCAGGGGGGGGAATAGACCCTAAATCAGCTTGCCATGATGGAGATGCACAGAAACCTGACTACAAAAACTGATTCTCCTTGATGGCCAGGAACGGGGGCATGCTCATTATTCTGGGAGCTGCTGTGTTTTGTTTTATTTTTTAATTGAATGCAAATGTTCACCAACTCACTATGGGGTTGTTGTTGTTGTTAGGTGCCCTTGAGTCAGTATCCAACTCATAGTGACCCTCATAGGGTTTTCAATGGCTGTTTTGGGATTGCCTTGGGAGTGGATTGCCAGGCCCTTCACCCATTTTTGCAGTGCTGGGACTTGAACTCGGGACCTCAGAGACTACAGCGCAGCGCTCTACCAACTGAGCTAAATCCCAGCCCACTATGGGGTTACATCCCAATAAAACCACTGTAAGTTGGAACTGTCATAAGTCATAAATGCATTTAATACCACTAACCTACCAAACATCGCACCTTAGCAATGTGGTACACCATAGAGGATCAGTTGTTTACCACACGATCACATGGCCACTGCCCAGTGTCATGAGGGGATATTGTGCTGCATATCATAAGCCAGGGACATATAAAATTTTTAAATTTCAAAATGCCATTTCTACTGAGTGGATATCACTTCCAGACCATATGAAAGTCGAACCACCATACGTCAGAGGCAATCTGAAATCTTTTTCTGATTGTAAAGGAATCTCTGCTGACGACAGAAAAGATGAAAATAGAAATCATTTCTAATCCTACCACTCACAGATCCCTACTCTTCACACTGCAGTGCATTACCTTCTGAGGGAGAGAGCGAAACTGGGTCATGCTCTTTACCCAGATCCCTATCCTTTGTTGTTATAGCCATTTTCATTTCACACATCCTGAGTCATTTTTCATATCACTACCTATGATTTTAGAACAATATCTTAATAGTTGCTTAATGTCTTATTCTCTTAATGCCTCCTATTCATCTAAAAGTGTGGCTATTTTTAGACACTCCAGTTTTTACAAAGATAGATAATATTCTAGTAGATGCCCTTGAAAAAATCTTTTTTCTACACCTGACATTTCCACAGGCTATAATTGCTTTCCAAAAATATTTATATCAGTTTATATTCCTACTACCAATACATGGAAAAATCATTTCTTTGCCCCTTCACCAGCAATGAGTATTTTTATTTTCTTAACCTTTGCCATCTTTATATGTTGAAAATAGTTCCTCTGATTTGGCATTTCTTTGAATGTTAATAACAGTGAATATATTTTACATATTATTAAATATTTATATTTGCATTAACAGTTGTCCCTTATTGTACTCTGTGAAGAATTTGTTCAAGCTGGGGCTGTAGCACAGTGGTAGAACACTTGCCTAACATATCCCAGGACCTGGGTTCAATCCATAGCACTACAAGAAGAAAGAAGGAAAGAAAGAAAGAAAGAAAGAAAGAAAGAAAGAAAGAAAGAAAAAAAGAAAGAGAGAGAGAGAAAGAGAAAGGGAAAGAAAAGAAAAGAAAGGTAGAGAGAGAGGAAGGAAGGAAGAGAGAGAGAGAGAAACAGAGAAAGAAAGAGAAATGAAGAAAAGAAGGAAGGAAGGAGAGAAAGAAAATATATTCAAACTTTAAGAACTTTCACAGTCTGAAAATTTTGCACTCAGTTTAGAAGCAAGCACTTGCTGGTTGAAGAGCTGACAGGTTGGAAACTCGTTTGCAATTTCAATCACCAGATGAAGCCTGGCATTCCTCTTGACCTGGGACTGTTAGTATTGGAAGACGCTCTCCTAGCTTTCAGATTTCCTAATGGGAAAACATAATGGCAGTCAGGAGAGGAATCTGCCTCCCAAGAGGAGTTTTCTGGGCTGTGGACCCATAGCGTGCCCTGAGGGCTTAGGTAGGTGTCTTCCTCAAAGGAGACTCTGGAAGCTAGAAATGAGCAATGTCCCTACAGGGCAATGCAAATCTCCATTTTTCAAAAATGTTTTAGATTCCCAACCTGTCAAAGGTCTCAATTATTTTCCTCCCATATGAAAAAGGATGAATCAAACTAAAGATAAAAAACTAGACCTTCTCTTCTATGTTGCATACTCTATGATGTATAAGGTTTTGACTGCACAGGTTGGGTAACAAGTCTGAGGTCTCCAAGGAGCTACATAAGACCTCTACATCAAAAAGTATAGCTCTAAATCTAACCACATTTTAGTAATTTGATAGTAAAGATTTTCATATTGTAAGACTGAATTTTTAATTCAGGCTTCCCTTGACTTAATGAATATAAAAGGATAAAACACATATTGTGATAACTTATGTATAATTAGATATAATTATTTCTAGGTAATTTAACTTCCCAAAAAGATTTGTGGAGATATTCAAAGAGAAGGGAGTTTCTCACTTGCAAAATCTGGGACTTGGATCAGTTGATTGCTAAAGGTTGTGGTTTGTGATTTTATTCACAGAGTATTTAACAAAGGAAGTAATCTTATATTGCAATTGTTGTTAGGTTACCACAAAGTTGGATCTGACTCATCTCAACCCTAAGTACAGCAGGGTGAGACTCTACCCCAATACTGTGCTATACAGATAATCTTTTTATGTTTGAGTCTATTGTGGCAGCCACTATGCTTCTTCTCATTTTGAGTCATACCATACCAGCAAAAGGAGGTCCCACAGGCTTTACTCCATTCCCATCATTAAGGTCGACTCTACTTTCAGGAGGCAATTCTTCCCCAGTCATTTCTTGAATGTCTTCCAGCCTGGGGGGGCCCATTTTCTGGCACTATATTTGACAGTGTTTCCCTGCTATTCATAGGGTTTTGAATGGCTAGTTATTTGGGAAGTGGACTACAGGGTCCTTCTCCCTAGTCTGTCTTAGTACTGAAGCTCAGTTGAAATCTGTCCACAATGGGTGGCCCTGCTGGCATCTGAAATATCAGTGGTATAGCTTTAGATGTCTCAAAATAGCAAGGGTCATTACAAACTACTTCTGGAATACATCTTTTTATGAAGAAATATTTTGTGTTCAATACTCTTTTAAGTACTTTGGAGGAATCATTTATTCTGCAATATTGGTTGACTACCTACTTTGTGTGAGGACTGCTCTAGTCACTGGAGATTCAGCAAAGAATGATACAGACAAAATTCCTATCTTCAAGGAGTTTACAATCTAGAGAAGTCATGTCTAACCTGCAACCCACAGGTCACATGTGGCCCAGGACAGCTAGAAATGCAGCCCCACAAAATCTTTTAACATTTTGTGTCTGTTAGCATCTATTTTATATGACCCAGGCATAGTTCCAATTTTGAATTTCCAAGGTGACACTGTGCATGTTTATACAACAACAGCTAATGCTTCTTTACAACATACTGAGGTGGTGCCACAGTATCAAATTCTAACCTTCAAATAAGTGTAAATATGTCACAGGAACATGAGTCAAGTTAGCACCATCACCAGCCACCCAGTCAGTTGAATATCATCAGGTTGAATTCAAAATGATCAGAACCTGTTCAAAACCACTTAAGTGTACACCGGAGATTACATGAGTTCTTGGCAATTTCAAAATCAATATGGAGCAATTACTGATAATATTTTTGAAAATCTAAATCAGCCCAGTTCTAGATGCTACAAATTGACCATCACAAGAACTGTGACCACGTCCATCGAACCAGGCATTGACAAATTAATTTTATAAAAACAAGGTCAAATTTCCCACTAGTTTTATATTGTTCTCATTTCTCTAAATTTTATAATAAAAATATTTTTAAAAGAAGTCTTAGTACATATATATACTAACTATATCATATAATTATGTGCAGCTCCAAAAACAATTCCTCTTTACTCAGTGTGGCCCAAGGAAGCTAAAAGATGTGACACCTCTGATATAGGGGAAGGAGACAGACAATGAAAACACCGTCACTTAAATATTAAGTGTGAAATTGAGATAAACTACTCAAAAATAGGTGGATGGATAGGTGGATGGATGGATGGATGGATAGATGAAAGGGGGGAAATATGAGGGAAAAAATACAAGAGAGCAAGGCCACACTTAGCTTCAGTAGAACTAAAATGTCTGCAGAGGCAACATTTCAACAGAGACTAGAATCATGACACCAGCTCTGTTCTGCATATCCAGCCTGAGTAGCTTGCAAAGACCTGGGGCAAGAGATTCCAGAGGCAGGAAACAAGGGTAGAGGCTCTGAGACAACAGAGGCCTTAGCATGTTTCAGAAACAGAAAGTAAGTCAGAGTGGGGAAAACAACAGAGAAGGGAGGTAGATGAACTCAGAGATGAAGCAGGTAAGTTGTGTCAGGCGCTGGAGGCCGCTGCAAGGACTCAAGATTTCATTTTGCTTGTAATACAAAACCAGTGGCGATTCTATTGTATACTAACTTAAAATGACTAATACATTTTAAATGCTTTTTAAACAAGAATAGATCTTAGCCCTCAAGTATTTAACAATCTGCACAAAACAATTTAAGAATGTATTGTGCTGAAAGTTCATCAGATATCAGAGTAAAAGAGACTCCAGTGGTTAACATCCATTTAATGACAGATGAGATATGAGCTGAGCCCCAAAGGAATATGGAAAGGTGGATAACTTCAGCAGAAAAGGTGAGAAAACCAGGAAAAGAAGGCTAAGAAGGGGAAGCGTTGGAGTCAGAGGGGAGATCTGCCAGTATCACTCCGGATGGCCACTTCATGCCTGTCTCCCCAGGCAGCCTGAGGGCTCCAGCAGTGTGAGGGCCATCTTTTTCCTGTTTTTGTGTCTTCACCTTGCATGCACAATGCCAGATATTTACCAGGTGCTCCATAAATATTTATAGAAATCCACTGAACCCATGAAAGCAAACAGCGTGTATTGAGAACAGTACCAGCCAAGAGCAGAGTGGGGCTAGGTGTGTGAGAGTCAGGCTTTGCTGAGACCTGAAAGTTCATGAAGCATGTACAATAACCTGCATCAGTAAGATTGACTCCATTTGTCTGTTTATTATTGTAACACATAAGATGGCCATCTTCAAAATTTGAAGAATAAGTCTCATTGAAAGTTGGCTGAAAGAGCAGACTCTAGAATGCTAGAAATTTTCTTTGAGGGCAACAGGAGAAATCTCAATGAGGCAAGTGGACAGCCTCCAAAATTGCTGGATCCAAAGTGCAACAGAGGCTTATGTATAAGCTACAATAGAGGAGAGGAAGGGAAGGAGGGAGAGAGAGACAAACAGAGGGAGGGAGAGAAGAGGAAGAAGAAGGAGGAGGAGGAGGAGGAGGAGGGGAGAAGGAAGAGGACGAGGAAGAGGAGGAGGAGGAGGAAGTGGAGGAGGAGAAAGAGGAGGAAGTGGAGGAGGAGGAGAAAGAGGAGGAAGTGGAGGAGGAGGAGAAGAAGAACAAGAAGAGGAGGAGGAGGAGGAGGGTAACAATGGCAACCCACAAGTTTCCAAAATGTGGTCCAACCCAGAGGCACAAAATCAGTCATCCAAACTGCAGTGTGTCTCCTGGGCCAACTCTAGCATATTCAGTCTGAGTAGCTTCAGGCCTATATCCATTTAAGGATTTTCCTGAGCAGCTCTCAGGAAGCCAGCTGGTTAACACTGTGAACAAAAGCATCTAGAAGACTCCTGCAGGAGCTGTGCTTGGCCAGACTCAGAAGAAGAAATTCCGGATGAGGCCAAGCTACTCGGAAGAGTTGTGAAGAGCATTAGATCACTGTTCTCTCTTCCCTCGGCTCCCACGTATAAAACATATATTCAAAAGAAACATCACCACCTAGACAACAGGGCAAATGCCTAAGCTCCTCTGAGATCACCCCATGCCTGGCATGAAATTAACATCATACGAAGAAAATGTAGGCTGTTCCGGTTATTTCCTTAACTATGTATAGAGTAGAAGGGAAATCCCTGGCCTGGCGGTCAGGAGACCTGCCATTACCTGGTGTTTGGCCTTGCATAAGTCACGTCAGAGCTCAGGCACCAGAGCTGCTGCTCTGAAAGCACCTGGGTGGATGCTCAGGCAGGGGGCCTTTTGAGAGACAGCAGGCAGATGCAGTTTGAGTTAAGTTTTTGTTCTAAATAGAGCCAGTTTTGGAGATCATATACAGAGAAACAGCAACATGCAAGCCCCCACAGTACAGCAAACTGATAACAAACAACATATAAAGGCTGAGCTTTTTATTTTTTTTTTTTTAAGGAAAAGAGGGAGAAGTGAGAGTTGCCATTGAGTATGGGAATAGGAGGGCTGGGATTTAGCTCAGTTGATAGAGCGCTGCGCTGCAGTCTCTGAGGTCCTGAGTTCAATTCCCAGCACCGCGAAAATGGGAGAAGGACCTGGCAATCCACTCCCAAGGCAATCCTGAAACAGTCAGCTATTGAAAACCCTATGAGGGTCACTATGAGTTGGATACTGACTTGAAGGCACACAACAACAACAACAACAACATGGAAATAGGAAAAGGGAGATATCTAAAATAAGCTGTTGTTGTTGTTAGGTGCTGTCGAGTCAGTATCCAACTCATAGCGACCCTCAGAGGGTTTTCATTGGCTGACTGTTTCGGGATTGCCTTGGGAGTGGATTGCCAGGTCCTTCTCCCATTTTTGTGGTACGGGGAATTGAACTCAGGACCTCAGAGACTGCAGCGCAGCGCTCTACCAACTGAGCTAAATCCAGCCCTCTAAGATAAAAGTGGTTCTTAAAAGGTGTGTAAGCGGCACACATACCCCCCATAGATGTCCATGTCCTAATCTTTGGAACTTGTGACTTCGTTACTATATATGATAAAGAAGACTTTGCAGAGGTGATTAAGTTAGGGATCTTGAGATAGAGAAGTTATCCTAAATTAAATGGTGGGCCTGATACAAACATAAGGTCCTCAGAATAAACAGTCAGGAACTAGTGGTTATCATGTTAAGCTAAATAAGCCAGACCCAGAAAGACAAAGATCTTGAGTTTTCTCATATGTGATGTTAGATTCCAATATATATTCAATACTAAAATACGTAGGTCACAAAAGTAGAAGGGACCTATGTAGGGAAAAATAAGGGACTAAAGAGGAGGGATGGAGTAGGACCTGGCAAGCCACTCCTGAAACAACTAGCCGTTGAAAATCCTATGGATACCAAAGAAACACTGCCAGATACAGTGCTAGAAAATGAGGCCCCCAGGTGGGAAGGCACTCAAAAGACTACTGGGGAAGAGTGGCCTCCTCCAAGTAGAGTCTACCATGATGAAGGAAATGGAGTAAAACCCCAGGGTGCTCAACTTGCTGATGTGGCACAACTCAAAATGAGGAGAAACAACTGTAAACATCCATTAATAATTGGAACATGGAATGTACGTACTATGAATCTAGGAAAATTAGAAATTGTTAAAAGAGAAATGGAGCACATAACATTGACATTCTAGGCATCAGTGAGCTAAAATGCACCAGCATAGGCCATTTTGAGTCAGAAAATCATATGGTCTACTATGCTGGGGATGATAAACCAAAGAGAAATGGGGTTGCATTCATTATCAAAAAAGACATGTCAAGATCTGTCCTGCAATACAATGTTGTCAGTGATAGAATAATATCCATAGGTCTACAAGGAAGGCCAGTTAATATGACCATTATTCAAATTTATGCACCCACCACTAAGGTCACAAATGAAGAAAAGGAAGATTTCTACCAGCTTCTGCAATCTGAAATAGATCAAACATGCAATCAAGACATACTGATAATCACTGGTGACTGGAATGCAAAGGTTGGAAACAAAGAAGAAGGCTCAGTAGTTGGAAAATATGGTCTTGGTGACAGAAATGAAGCTGGAGATCACATGATAGAATTTGGTCAGACCAATGACCTTTTCATAGCAAATACATTTTTCAACATCATAAATGGAGACTATACACATGGACTTCACCAGACGGAACACACAGGAATCAAATTGACTACATGTGTGGAAAGAGACGATGGAAAAGCTCTGTACAAAATGTCAAAACAAGACCAGGTGCTGACTGTGGATCAGACCATCAACTTCTCATAGGCAAGTTCAAACTGAAACTGAAGAAAATTAGAACAAGTATACGAGAGCCACGGTATGACCTTGAGTATATCCCACCTGAGTTCAGAGACCACCTCAAAAATAGGTTTAATGCATTAGACACAAATGACAGGAGACCAGAAGAGTTGTGGCATGATATAAAAGATATCATTTAAGAAAGAAGCAAAAAGTTCTTAAAAAGACAAGAAAAAAGGAAAAGACCAAATTACATGCCAAAAGAGACACTGGACCTTGCTCTCAAACGTCAAGCAGCTAAAGCAAAAGGAAGACATGATGAAGTTCAGGAACTAAACAGAAGATTTCAGAAGGCAGCTCGGGAAGACAAAAACAAATATTACAATAACATGTGTAAGGAGCTGGAGGCAGAAAATCAAAAGGGAAGAACATGCTCTGTGTTTCTCAAGCTTAAGGAAGTGAAGAAAAAACTCAAGCCTTGAGTGGCAGTAGTGAAAGATTCTACAGGGAAAATATTAAATGATGCAGGAAACATCAAAAGAAGATGGGAAGAATACACAGAGTCATTATACAAGAAAGAATTGATAGATGACCAACCATTCCAAGAGGTTGCATATGAAGAGGAACCAATGGTGTAGAAGGACAAAGTGGAAGCTGCCTTGAAAGAACTGGCGAAACACAAGGCTCCAGGAATTGATGGGATACCAATAGAGATGTTTCAACAAACAGATGCAGCACTGGAGGTGTTAACATGTTTATGCCAACAGATTTGGAAAACTGCTACTTGGCCAACTGACTGGAAGAGATCCATATTTGTGCCTATTCCCAAAAAAGGGGATCCAAC
>VMDO01027280.1:0-25486 GCA_007922755.1 Pedetes capensis
TACAAATGTACTCTGACCATATCAAAACCTGAATGTGCTATACAAGGCTGTTAGTTTCATTTTATTACTTTAAAAGTTTATAATCAAATCATTACATAATGAAGATTATGTTCAATGAGTAATGCTCAGAAATCAAAAAAATAAGTCTAATATTCTCTACTCAATATTACATTTTTCCAACTCAAACTTGACTGCTCATTCTCTATCAATCATAGTCATCCTGCATATGTATTTATATTGTGTGTATACATGTACATGTACATATATGATAATATTTAATATTTGAACTGAGGTATTATCACTTAGACTTTTAAACATCCTTAGTTTAACTAGAAATAATCTAATTATTTCACTTTCCTCTATTTGTATTGAGAGAAACAATGGCTTATTTTTAAAGTTTAGAATGCTTTTCCCAGAAGCAATTGCTATGGATATAATTATTTCACATGATTTAAGGCTAAAGGCCAAATTTCGATACTGTCAGAATCTATCTCATGGGAACGTATATATCAGATACTCAAGAAAGATTTAAGAAGTGGATGAATAAATGAACTATCCTACTAGACTAATATGTGTGTGTGTGTGCGTGCGTGTGTGTGTGTGTATGTGTGTGTGTGTGTGTGTGTGTGTGTGTTGTTATTAGGTGCTGTGGAGTCATTGTGCGACTCACAGCAACCCTACATACAATAAGTGAAACACTATTGTCAGTGCTTCTCTGTTATTTATAGGGTTTTCAATGACTGATTGTTTTAGGGAGGGGGTTGCCAGGTACTTCTCACAAGCCTACAGCGCCTGGTATTCTCAGGCAGTCTCCCATCCAAGTACTAACCAGGCCTGACCCTGATTAGCTTCTGAGATCTGAAGGGATTGGATACCACAGTGCTATGGCTGCAGGCATATATATATATATACGCGCGTGTGTGTGTGTTTGTGTGAGTGTGTGTGTGTTGTTAAGTCAATTGTAAACACAAGGAATGTGTTTGAAAAGATATTCTAGGATAGTTGAATAATGTAAAGAGAAATTAACAACAGCAGGAATTCTGAAGTTATAACATTTTTATTACTGCATATAAAGTTATTCTATATCTTCAAGATTAAAACAAAAATGATAAGATACTTTACAAAACTTTGGGTTAACTAAGTGAACCTTCTGTCAGGGCTCACTGATGTAGCTACATTCAACTTCCAAATCACCTGGGGGCCTATATTTTTGTGCTGTCTTTTATCACAAGCTTCTTCTTAATATAGGGATCTCGTGTCACATTTCAAGAGCACAAAAGTGAACCCTGCAATGAAGAGTCATAAAAGAGTTATATAAGAAGAATCATAAGAGAGTTATATTATAGAAGCCAAAAGAAGAAAGAACATTAAAAAGAGAGAGGTAGGTTAACAGGATCAAAGTTTCTGTGGAAAAAAATGTCTCATATGAGTTAATGAGTAGGCATAACTATTATATTAATAATTAGATGACATTTATGTGCAGAATGAGAATAATTTTAGTGTAGAATGGGAATAAAATTCAGATTGCAATTTATTGAAAAGTAAATGAAAGTAATGAATGAATATAGTCATATTATTCTTAGTTACTCTCTAAAATTTGGGTGAGAAGGAAGTAGAATGAGATTCAGAATCATGCAATGATCATATTATTTTAACGGGAGAGATCTGAGTATATCTATAGGGTTAGAGAAAAAGATAAATGAGGTATAAAGGTTGGAAAGATAAACAGGGAGACACAGACAGAAATAAGGGATTAAGATTCAATTGCAATGGGAGGAAAGAAAAATGTGAGGAAAAAGAGAGAGAGAGAGGCATAGAAACAAAGAGACATATCAACAGACACAGAGGAAGAGACATAAAGAGAAACACATTCAAAGAGAGAGACACAGAAAAAAATAGAAAAAGAGACAGACATAAAGAAACAGATATCATGTGGGGACACACACACACATACACATAACCACATATGAAGGTACAACTCCATAGAGAGATGCTGGGAGACATAAAGGTAGAGTCACACATAAAGAACTACATATATGTAGAAATCCAGAGACAGATAATGAAGGAAAGACAAAGGCAAAGAGGAAGACAGTTACTGATACTGAGAATAAAAATAAATTGTCCAAGAAAAGTTGGAGGAAATTTGATCATGGGCAAGATCAATGATCTTGTCTCTGAGAAGGATTCAGATGAGTGTTGAAATGTGTACATTTATAAAGAAAGTAGGTCATTAGGGGCTATAACTCATGCCTGTAATCCCAATGGATTGGGAGGCTGAAGCAGGAGGATCATAAATTAAAGGCCAGAGACAGCCTGCACAATTTTAAAGAGACTCTGTTTCAAAACAAAATTAACAATGGGGTCTGGGGTTCAGGTCAGTGGTACAGCACTGGCCTAGCATGTTTAAAGACCTAGGTTTAACCGCCAAGTAAAGAAAGAAAGAAGAAAAATGAAGAAAGAAATGAGGGAAGGAAGGAAGGAAGGAACGATGGAAGGAAGGAAGGAAGGAACGAAGGAAGGAAGGAAGGAAGAAAGAGAGAGAGAAAGAAAGGAAGGAAAGGACAAGACAGAACAAGAGAAAAAGAAAAGAAAACTAGGCGTTCAAGTGTAATATTCTCAATATGTTTGGAAAGATTAGCATATAAAATCTTTTTGTTGAAAAGACACATTGAAGGACCTATTAGACCAGTGTTTTTTAATCAACTGAGAAGGCTTTTTGTTTGCTTGTTTGCTCTAAATAAATTGTCTTGGACTAACCTTTACAGTTTCTTATTTAATTGCTCTGTTGTGAGCCTGAGAGTCAGAAAATTAATCTCCCCAGGTAACTGAAAACAACAAACAGTTGTTAGGTAGATAGGTAGAGACTCAAGGTGAATAAGAAAGTTTTGGAATCACTCCTGTGGCTAATGATCCAGTGAGCAGACTATAAAAGAGTGGAAAGACAATGGCTGTTGGCAGCTGTGAGTTTCAACCCCCTCAGTAATGACACCAATCTGGTCAAACAGGCTTTCATATCAGTACTCATCTGATCATGCAGAGAGGAAGGAATGAAGATTTTTAGGATTTCCAAGAATGGAGAGGCTAAATGGGCTGAAAGAGTCTGCCAAGACATTAATGCCAGCGGTGACTAGGGGGAAGGGAGATTTAGGTATGTTAGGAGAGAAATCTTGGGAGAAGAACCTGGCAACCCGCTCCCAAAAATCAATCTGCCATTGAAAACCCTAAGAACAGCAAAGAAGCACCGACAATAGTGTTTCCCCTGTTGTACAGAGGGTCACTATGAGATGGATACCAACTTGAAGGCACCTAACAACAACAACAAGAAGGAAAGAAATCTAGATAAACTGAAAGAAAAAGAAAATAATTAAAAAGCTGTGCATGAAAGGTCAAAGGACATTTACACAAATGAAATATTTGAAGTTAATATGCAAAAGCTTAGACCTAAGAATTGTGTAATGATTTGAATGTGAAATGTTCCCCACAGGCTCATGTGTTGAACAATTGATCCTCAGCTGGTGACTAATTGGGAGGTTCTAGAAATTTTCGGAGGTGGTGCTTTACTGGAGGAAGTGATGATAGAGAATGTCTTTGAAGGTTATACTGGTCCCTGGCCCCATTCCTACTCTCTGCTTCCTGTCCACCATGAGGTAAAGAAGTTCCTCCATCATATGCTCCCCCCACCAACATGTTCTTCTACTCAAGAGCATGGGACCAAGAATCCATGGACTGAACCCTCTGAAACCATGAGACAAATTAATTTTTTTATCTGTAAGTTGTTCTCTTAGGTATTTTGGTCACCAGAATGAGAAAACTGACACAAAAAATTGATACTTAGAGTGGGGCCATTACTATGACTAAACCCAATCCTGTGATTCATGTGCCTTTGTAACTGTTTTTTGGGAGGAATTTGGAAAATTTGGAGAAGGCTAAAGGAAGTCTAGGAAATAAGCAGAGATTAATGGGCAGTTCAGGTGGGAGTTCAGAAAAGCAGAATGCATACAGCAATGTAGAAAGTGAAGACTGTGCTCACAAGGTTTCAGGTACACTTGAGGACTCTATTTGGGAATTGTACTAGAGACTATTCCTATTACGTTCTAGAAAAGGATTTGTCTACATTTTGTCCATCCTCTGACTTTACATAAAGGCAAATTTAAAAGTAATGGACTATTTAAAAGTAATGGCAGAGGAAATTCCAAGATATCATAGCATTGAGAATGTAGCATGGTTATTTCTAGCTGATATTAGTCATATTTATGGAGAGGACTCATACAAAAAAACAAAACATAAAGACCTGAGATGAGTAGTTTGCCTAGAAAAGAGTGCAGTTAAAGTTGGGGCTGAGGAAAGTGTATCTACTGAAGAGGTTATGCCAATAAAAAGCAGGCAAGCATTTTGCATTGAAACAGTAAGAAACGTGCCTCAAGAGCATGCTAGAAATTGGCCATCCCCCAACCATGCAAACTCTAGGGAATAAAATTATAAACTCACCAGAAAGACTCCTTTGAGAATAGATATCCTCCAAAGCAAAGCACCTTGCTTACATGATGCCATCAAGGGATGTGTTTTCCCAGGTTTAGTCACCTAGGCATCCAGAGACTACTACATCCATGGGCCAAGGGGTCCAGCCACTGCTTGAGCTGGTGGCAGATAATGGTATTGTCTATATGATGCTGATTTTGCAGCCATGTAGAATGTAAGAGTTAATGAATCATGAAGGCTTCCTCCCAGATTTCAAAGGAAAGCCTAGGGGGACATAGAATATGTACCAGGTTTAGAATCCCTATAGGCAGTCCCTGAGAGAGTGATGCATGAAGCTGTGAGAGTAAAGTCTATGTTGAAATGGAGACTTGAGGATGTTGGAGATGCCATGAACATGGAATATTAGCTAAGGAAAACTGCAGGCAAGTAGTGGAGCCAGCCCAAGAGAGAGGCCATGTGGGCTACAAATGGCAAGGTCATGGAGGCAGACCTACCTAAGCCTGTTGGAGCTCACATCATAACATCATATGTTTCAGATGTCAGACATCAAGCTACAGGAGTTTGGTGTCCTATCCTTCCTGTCTATGTCCCCATGAATTCCTCTTGGAATGTGAATGTTTACGTTATATAATTATATATCAGTATACGTAACTTTAAAAAAAGTTATAATTACTCACAGCCAAGCGTTGGCCTTCAGTCTCAGAGAAACTTTGAATTTAAACTTTTGAAAACTATTAGAACTGTTAAGACTTTGGGAACTCTTGGACAGGAATTAAATTCTCTTTGCATTATGAGATACCATGGGCCTTTGGGAGGCCAGGGATGGAATGTTGTGGTATAAATATGAATTGTCCTGCACAGGCTCATGTATTGAATTCTGGCCCTAGGTTGTGGTACTATTTTGGGAGGTTCTGAAAGTCTCATTTGAGAAAGTGGGACACATAGAACATGCCTTTGAAGATCATTCATCATTCTTGGTCCTTTTCTTACTTCCTACTTCCTATCTGTTATGGGGTGAGTTTGCTCCTCTACAACATTCTTCCACTGCCATGATGTTCTGCCCAAGCACATGGAGCAAACCAACCATGGACTGAACCCTCTGAAACTGTAAGACAAAGTAAACCTTTCCATATTAGGGGATATATCAGGAGTTGAGAAAAGAATTGTGGAAGGGGGTGGGAGCAACACAAAGGGTAAAGAAACAATGAACAAAAGCAAAGTATGTGATCTAATTGTATGAAAATGCCATAAGGAAGCTCACTGTATTATATACTAATTTTTAATTTTTAAAGAAAAAATAATAATTCTTTCAAATCCGGGCACACTGGCACAAGCCTGGGATCCCAGGGATTCAGGAGGCAGATACAAGAGGATCAGAAGTTTGAGGCCAGAGGCAGTGTGCACAAATTAGCAAGACCTAGCTCAAAATAAAATATAATAAAAGGGATGGTGAAAGCGCATCTCAGTGGTAAAGCACTTGCCTGGAATGTGTGCGGACGTGGGTTCAAACCCCCAGCACTGAAAATAAATAAATAAATATATAAATAAATAACTCTTCTCATCTTTCAGTTGTTCTCTCAGGTATTTTGTCATAGCAATGGGAAAGCTAACTAAAACAAGTGGGTTGTAATGTTCAGAAGTATCTAAAATGGAATAGCTATTATAGAACAAGTACATCTGCTAAATGGAGTCAAGGATCAAGACAAACTGAGAAGAAAAAGGAATTGTGCACCCATGGCGGTGCAGAGGTCCACTGAGGGCACACAGTTGTGGAGCAGCATACCCTGGTGGCATTGGAGATAAAGTCACATAGGTTGGTTTTTGTAGAAAATGATTCTCCTTATTTGTTTGTTACATGAAGGAGAATAAATAATGAGTTGGTATGTGGAATCAATTTGACATAACTGCAGCCATTTTGTGTCATAATACCATGACTACCACAAAGTAACCCTCATCATGTTTTTCCGCATAGTTCCCAGCAAATTATAAATATACAAAATCTTTAGAGTGGCATATGGAGCTTTATAACCAGTCTGTGGCTGTTGATGTTACTTTAAGAAAAAAAACAAGTATATTCTGGCTTGCATGAAGTCACTTTTGCCCAAAATGCAAGGACCTACTTGATCTTATAGTAGCATAGGTCCAAGCTGCTGTCAATAAAACTTCCAATTACATTCTGGGCTGTCTTGATCTCACTGCCTCTTTTTGGTCTTCTTTTTGTCTTTCTGTACCTTACATTTGGTTCTCATACACTGGTACCAGAAGAGTATATAACAGTTGGAAACCTTGCTAGGCATGGTGGCACATGCCTGTAATCCCAAAGAACAGGGAGAGTGAGGCAGGTTCAAGGCCAGAGGCAGCATGCATAACTTAGCTAGACTGTTTCAATATAAAAAAAACGAATTGGCTGGAGGTACAGCCCAGTGGTAGAGCACTTGCAAAGCATAACTGAGGCCCTAGCTACAACCCCCCAAGTACCACATGCACAAAAGAAATTAAATATAAACTACAAGAAAGTATACTTAGTTAAGTAACTTATCTCAGGTCGTACAAAAAGATGGATTGCATCTAAATCAGGTCCTGACTCATAGTGAACATTGAATAATAATTAGTTGCTATGACTATTACTAAGAAATGGCCAACACTAAGTCTATCCAACTCAAAATAATGTATTTTTCTAACACAACAAGGTATGTTCCAATATACATTTCCTACCTTACAACTTTCCACTAATACTCACTAGCTCCCTGTGGGGAATGAAATACTACTCCAAACTCAGAAAATTGGCTGGAATTGCTAACAAAAGAAACCTTTTTCTATATCATTAAAACATTCTTACACAAAAGACTTTCAGATTAATGGAAGTTGCTAAAGCCTCAGTTTTCCCCAAGAAGCCCGTTTTCTCTGCCCTTCCACTAATTCTCACAGTCATAACTACAATGACCTCTGGGAGATGCTGGTCTTGGCATTCTCTGAGGTTATTGAGAGAGTGCTGCTCTGTGCTCTCTGAGACCCAGGGTTCAACCCCCAGCACCACAAAATGGGAGAATGGCATGGCAATCCACTTCTAAAACAATCCTGAAACAATCAGCCACTGAAAACCCTATGAATAGCAGAGAAGTACTGATATAGCATGGGGCATTGCACAATATCAGGGACTGTTATGTTCTGTTGTACATAGGGTCACTATGAGTAGGATCTGACTCAGCAGCACCTAACAACAACAACATTGAGTGAATTGTGGCACACCAGAATATTTAAAGCTCCTCTACAAAGTCTGAGAATATCTATTAACTCACATAAAAGAGGGGCAAGTATTATCAATGATTAATAAACCTTGCATTATTCAGGATCTTGTTGCTTGTTGTTAGATGCCATGGAGTCAAATCCAACTCAGAACTACTCTATGTACAATAGAAGGAAAAATTCCCCCACACTGTGCCATGAACTAGATTATTTTTAATCTTTAAACCCATTCTTGTAGACACTGTGTCTATTCCATCTAGTTGAGGCTTTTTCTTTTTTCCGTTAACCCACCACTCTCCCAAATCTTATGTCCTTCTCCACAGATTGGTCCCTTCTGACAACATGTCCAAAATATGTAAGATGCATTCTAGCCATCCTTACTTCCAAGGAGTACTCTGGTTGAACTACTTCTAGGACAGATTTGTTGGTTTGTTGGTAGTCCATGGTATAATCAATATTTATCTCCTGCACCATAATTCAAAAGCATCAATTCTTCTGTCTCCCTTATTCAGCATCAAGCTTTCATAGGCATATGATACAACTAAAAATATGATTGCACAAGTCAGAAACACCTTCATCTTCAATGTGACATCTTTACTTTTCAACACATTAAAAATGTCACTTGCAACACCAATTCCCTGTGCAAGGTGTCTTCTGATTTCTTAACTGTTATTTCCCTGATTGTTGATAGTAGAACCAAGTAAAGCAAAATCTTTGACAACCTCAAAATTTTCTCCATGCATCTTGGACTTGCTTACTGTCTCACTTGTAAGGATTTTTATTTTCTTGATGTTGAGACAAAATCCATACTGAAGGCTTAGTTCTTTGATCTTCATCAGTAAATGTAGGGAGAAATTGGGAGGAAATTGGCAAAAACCCCAAAACTGGGAAAACAGCTTTTGAAGATCTGATTTGTAAATTAGAAATCTAGGGAAAGTGAAAGTAACTTGACTGGATATTTGTACAAAATCCTTCACAAATCCCCCAAATCTGATTGGACAATTGGAAAACAAAGGACTGAAAGCTGATTGGTTCCGGCCATCTATAAAAGGAGCTGCATTGCAGCAGCTTGTTCTGTCTACTATGGACCATCGGCAAGGAAAGAACTCTCTCTGAACTTGACCATCAATACAACAAGAACTCTCTCTCCCAGACCACCTGTCAAGATAGAATTCTCTCTGGATTCGACCACCAACATGGAAGCATCTCTCCTTGTGACCACAGAGACCAGGACAACTAGATGGCACTCTCAAGGAGGAATATCTACAATCAAAGTGAGGACAGTCTCTTAGCCCAGCACCTAGGGACAAAAACTGAGGAGTCTCCAGTCCCAGCACCAGAAGCAGAAGAGTGCCTGCTGCCTTGAGGCAGCATAAGAGCTGTAGCACTTGTAAGCTGTACAAGTGGTTTGTCTCAGACCTTTGGGTTCTTCTCAGACCTTGTCAGGGCACAGCGATAATAAAGATCTTTCTGTCCCCACAAGGCAAAAGAGGTTGAGGCTTTTCCTTTCTCCCCTCTCATGGCATTCCAGAAGGCCACAGGAGTCTGCGCCCCTCACTCAAGGGTCCCGAGTGAGTTGTGTTTAGTTATCTGTGTGTGTGGCCACACCTCCTGTCCAAATATCTGGGCTGGACCAGTGAGGAGTGTGTCCCACAAGTAAATGTTTCAAATCCTCTTCAGTGTTAACAAGCAAAATTGTGTCATCTGCATTACATAGGTTGTTAATGAGTCTTCCTCAAATCCTGATGCCATGTTCTTCTTCAAAAAGTCCAGCTTCTTGGATTCTTTGCTCAGCATAGAGATTGAATAGAAATGCTAACATTAATGAGGACATCAAGTCTTATTGTCAGTAAGGTTCTCAGGAGAACAAATTCTTATGCAATCAAATTGGTTTTGGTCTGAAGATCGACTTGGGGAAAAACACTGCGTAAAACTCCACTGTAATCATAAGAAGCACCTGGGATAATTACTAATAATAAAAAAAAATCTTGGGGCTATACCCTAAACAGTATTATGTAGTATATATGAAATTGGACATGGGGATTCATATTTATAGATTCCACATGATTCTTTATGATAAAAGTTTGAGAAATTCTGTATTTGCTAATTTTATGAACTGAATATTTACATCTCTCCTAAATCCATATGTTGAAATTGTAACCCCAAGGGATGGTATTAGGAAGTGGGACCTTTTAAAATGATTAGGTAATAGATGTGGAGCTCTCATAAGTAATATTAATGGTTTTATAATTGAGTCTAGTCTGCAGCCATACCAGATCCCTTCTGATTTCCAAAGTGAGGCAGAGTTGGCCTGGTTAGTCCTTGGATGGGAGACCACCAAGGAATTCCAGGTGCTGCAGGCTAAGAAGAAGGACTTGGCAACCCAATCTCAAAATAATCCACCATTGAAAACCCTATAAATTGCAGAGAAGCACTGATAATAATGCTGGGCATGGCACAGTGTCAGGAAGGGTTTTGTTCTGTTGTACATAGGATTACTATGAGTCAGACCCAACTCAACAGTAACTAACAACAGTTGAGTCTAGATAGCCCTCACCCTTTCCATCATGTGAGGATACAGAGAAAAATTTCCATCTATAGAGGATATATTTGTCCTCATTAGACACCAAATCTTGGATTCCTCAGATTCCAGAAATGTGAAAATAAATTTATGTTGCTTATAAACTCTCCAGTTTATGACATTTATTACAGCACTCTTGGTTGGATCAGACAACTATTTGTCTCAATATGTCCTCACTCTCCTTAACCAATAAAATTGCCTATGTCCTATTGCTTTGCTGCTCACAGTGAGAACCCATAGGCATCACCTGTAAGAGTTTTAGAAATTTATCCTTTACAACAACTCCAAACTTGTGAAACAGAATCTACATTTTACCAAAATCACCAAATGATTAATAGATAAGGTTTGAGGCTACAGGGCCTCTGCCTAGCTAGCAAGATTCTCCTTGTTCACTCTCAGCTCATTCTAATTTAGAGAAGACAGTATTTTCTCTTTGATTTGGGAGAATTTCCTGACTTGTGTAGCCCCTTTTCCAGAGAGATAGACCAAATAAATTTTTCATATCACTTACTAGTCATCATGAATAAACTTTTTCTAACTCTACTCCCCAACTCACAAAAGCTGAGATTCCAGATTGATTTATTATCTTGGGAGATTTCTCTCCTGCATCACCAACACCTCTGTATAAAAAGTAAAATTAGAACAAATGAGAAGCTACAGAGAAATATATTCTAACTCAGTAATAGAAACAACCAAACTAAGAACCAGAGCTGGCTGTGGATGTCAAAAAACAGATGTCAATGAGTAGCTAACTGCAAGTTACATTTCATAGGAATCTAAAAAGAACATCCTGGAAGAGTATCTGAGAGAATGCTAACAGAAAGCTTCCAGAAACTGAAGCAAGGACAATATTTGTCTTTTAATATCTGCACTGGTGATGATTTTCTTTGTTCATAAATATTAATACGTAAGAGTTTTTCATATCCCAGAAGACAAAATAGTTTTCTTTTACATCAACATTTTCTTCTATTTTTTTTTTTTTTTTTTTTGCGGTACTGGGGCTTGAACCCAGGGCCTCGCCCCTGCTTGCTCTGCAAGTGCTGGACCACTGAGCTGCACCTCAGCCCATTTTTTTTACTTTTTGAGACAGGGTCTCGCTAAATTACGCAGACTGCCTCTGGTCTCGAACTTGCGATCCTCCCGCCTCCCGAGCCGCTGGGATTACAGGCGTGCACCACCACGCCCGGCCTATCAACATTTTCCAAAACGTGTTTTACATTTACTTTATGTAATGTTTTGTTTTTAAAGTATGCAAATAATTAAACAAGTTTGAGGATCAACTAGTGAACTAACAAGTTTTCTTTATTGAGTTACTTCCTAGAAACTTTAGTTTGCTAATTCATATTACCTCCTACCATGAGAACAGAAAATGCAGATTTTTTTCAATGTTAGTTGATAATAAATTACTTTTTTGGCAGAACTTTTCATATCAGTATATTCTACAGAACACAATTTGGAAAATAAAAATATATAAACAAGTCCTTAAATGCATGAAATCCATATAAGAATTATATTCAGTATTTTTCTACCAAGAATAACATCTGTATGCTCTGCCACTTGGCATGGGAAAATAATGTAGTTATACATCACCACAATTATGTGTTGTGACATTTTAACTTCCACATCTTTCAAAATGTAAGGTATTCCAGTTCTATTAATAGCCCTAGTATTTCTTCACCCAAACTTTGCTGCATTTGACATGCTTAAAATACTGAGAAACAATAAAATATTGGAAATTCTGTTTTTACTTTCAAAAATAGAATTATGATATAAAAATATGCATTGAGTTTTAGCCATGCTACCAGATTATATGATTTTGTTCTAATTTAGTAAGATCCAGTTTTTAATTAACAGACATTAGGACTATAATCTAAACCATTGGAAAATGTACGATAAATTCAGAGTTCTTGGAGGCAAATAATTGGAATGATTCCTTCACATTTGAAAAATATGACATATTCCCAAATTCTGCCATTGGAATAAAGCAATATAAACTTACTGCTTGACAAGCACTGATTATCTCACTGACCTCCATGATCTGTAAAATGTGTATCTATATACATAAATACATCCACTCACACGTGATAACCTGATGTGGGGTTGCCAGTCTGATCATGTGGACTTCCTAATGATAGATGTTGATAATGGCACAATTGCATCAGCAGCACCCATTGGCATCAATTATTGAGATGGTTAAGATAGTCATGTTGACTTTATTGTATTCGGGTATTTCATTTTTATAGCTTAGCCTTTGCAAAGTTACTTTAAATGGATTTGAGAATGAACATTTCTTCAATCAGCCTTCACAACAACTAGCTCAATGTTTCATACTGATGCAATAAAAATATTATCATTTTTTCCTTCACACCTCAAGAATGGAATAACACATGCTATATAAACATTCTCATATTGCAATGATTTATCATCAAGAAAAAAAGAGATTCCCAATATTACTTTGAAGGAAACAGGGAACTGCCAGTGTAAACAGTCAGAATTCTCATTATGCTGAACGAGATGTAACTGAGCCCTTTTGGTCTTTCAACACACACTATTTCACAGTGTCAATATATAAGTTATACAATCAAAATGTACAATTTTAAATGACCAACACGTTCTATTTTAAACAAATCTCTAAATTGAGAAAATCTATTGCAAAGAAATTTAGAAATTCTTTTGAAATTGAATTAATTAAAATAATTTCAATGATAAAATAGCAATTTATAAACTTATTTTGATAACATTAGAATACTTGATAACTCTAGTGTCTAGTTTCCTGCAAAACACAATAATAGTTCAAGTTATAAGTATATGAAAGCCTCATCAGAGGAAATACTGTCTCTTATTTATGAGACCAAGGTTTTCACCTTGAGTCACCATGTCTGTACATGAACTATGCATATTAAAGTAATTTTACTTGATATTATTAATGTCTGAGACATGGATCCAATAATTTTAATTATGCGGAGATAAATCTATACAACATGAGTTTCCTGAAAACATACTAAATTATCTCTTTGCTCTATCCTTTTTTCTGCCATATCTAGTGCTCCAAATTGCACTAATGTCCATATCAAACTTTAGTTATTACTCTGAGCTTTCTCCTGTTTTCTCAGGGTCCATCTCATGTTTCTAAGCAAAAATACTGTAAATATAGTGTAGTGAGAAGAATGTCACCTTTGAGCAAAATAAGCCCAAGTTTTAATCTTAATTTTGACAGATAACTCTTCTGCCACTAGCACATTATGTAATTCTGCCCAAATACAGTTTATTTGTGAAATAATAATAATAAATATCTACCTCCCTTGATGTGGAGATCATCAGTGTATGGGCATGATCTTACACACACGAATTACTTACATGCAAGGCTTATTGCTTTTAGGGTAATTTTATTATTTTCTTCCTTTATCCAATAATTTTTACCTACTCTTTATTTGTAATTTTTGGTATTTTAATTTTTGAAGAGTTTTTCTAGCAACTGCAGTTGGATTTTTAAGAAATCATTATGAACCTATGCCTTCCAACAAGATATTTGTTTGATTGTTTGTTGTATTTTGGCAGTGTTGGAGATGCTGAGCAGGCCTTGTGCCTACTTTGCAAATACTCTATCACTGAGCTTCACCCTAAGTCCCTTGTTTTTGTTGTTGTTGTTGTTTTGTTTTTTTCAGATATTGAGGCAGACGCTCACTAAATTACTAAGGCTTCTTCTGGTCTCCATCTTGCAATCCTTCTGCCTCTGCCCCCTAAGATTTAAAATTTAACCTTACTGACATAATTGATCTAACTGGCAAGACTCCACTTTGTTTTATTATTTACAAATCTTAAATTTCTATTTTTAACGTATGTGATTTCCAAGGTACACTACACTTGTCATTTTGTTCTCAGTGTTCTAAGTTTCTTGTATTTTAAATCACTTCCATTGTTACCAGGTTTTTGAAAACACTTTTTAAGTAATAGATTCATGAGCAAAAATGTAAAGTATCACCAAACAAAATACTATAGCATATTAAAATTAAATTTTGTTTCAAGAAAGAGAGTTCTGCTTTAGGAACACTATATAACTTGTCATTATTTTATAGTTTCAAGAATAAAATGTACAGACACCTTAACAGTGCATTAAAACTCTGAACAAAACTTTAGCAACTATACTAAGTAAGAAAAAAATCAGTAAATTAGAATATGAGGAAAGTTCTTTGTCCTGATTAAGACTTTCTACCAGAACATGATGCCAAATATCAAAATGTTAAGCAATCACATTAAAGTCAGAAACAAGACAAAGATAGTCACTACTTGATATTATTCTGAAAGGCCAATCCAACATAATAAAGAAAAGTAGTAGACAGTATAAATATAGAAAACATATTGCCATCTTTTGAAAATTATGTATTGGTACAACCGAAAAAATCAGAGAACCCACTAGAAAGAATCAAAAGTAAGAAAAGAGTTAAAGTGACTATTTTTAAGAACATAAAAATAGTTTTCTTATATTAGTAAAATAGAGATAAATAAAGATAGTGGACAAATTATAACAAGAAAAGAAAGAGTGAAAAACTTGAATATTCCTCATGTAAAAAATATTAAAAGTTGTTGTTGTTAGGTGCTGTCATAGTGACCATATGTACAACAGAAGAAACACTATTGTCATGCATCTCTGCTATTCATAGTGCTTTCAATGGCTGATTGTGTTTTGGGAGTGGGCTGCCAGGTCCTTCTCTGAAGCTCACAGCATCTGATATTTTCAGACTGTCTACCACCCAATGACAAAGGAGGCCCAACCCTGCTTAGCTTCCAAGATCTGATGGGATCTGAGCCCACAGTGGTACAGCTGCTGGCTACAGATTTGATAATATTCAATAAATCCTCTAATGTTGATTTTTGATTATTGCTGTTGTTAGGTGCCCTCAAGTTGGCCTCTGACTCAAAGTGACTCTATGTATAACAGGTGAAACATTATTGTCATGCATTTCTGCTATTCACAGGGTTTTCAATGGCTGATTGTTTTTAGGAAGTGGGTTGCAGGGTCCTTCTCCCAAGTCTACGGCACCTGGTGTTCCGAGGAACTCTCCCATCCAAGTACTAACTAGGCCTGACCCTCCCAACATCTGATGGGGCTAGGATGCCATAGTGGTAAGTCTTCAGATTTGATAATATTTAATAAATCCTGTAATGTTGATTTTTTATTAGTCTATTAATTTTGCTGTTGTCTTTCAATCCATTTCACCTCTATTTTCATCTCAGGCACTGACTTGGCCATTTGTCCTGTTTACTATTCTTCTTAGTTTTATTTTTCCATAGCTTTTATTTTAGCTTCTGTTTCACAGAAGCCATGTGTGCTATGAAATTCTTCAGGACAAGCTTGCAATTTCATTCTACAGTTGTACCCAGAGACCATATTGTTTTATTTATTGGCTATTCTTCAATTATAAGGAGTTTGTTCAGATAGGGCCCTTACTAATAAACATAACATGAATTTTAATTTCGTCTACTGAAGATCCACCTATATAGGGGTAAAAATATTCTTGAGAGGATTATACACAAGGAAAATTTGTTTAAAGGATTGTCAGTAAATTTTGTAGCGCCTACAGGCATGCCTTCAGTAGAGCTCAGCTAAATTAAAATGCAACGTCCACCTACTTGATGGTAGAATTTCTCATTTAGTGAATTGACAGACAACATAATATTCTCCCTTTGCCTACCATGACACAACCAGGTATCCAAAACTTTCACATATAGAATGTTATCATTTGAAGTAGGATGCAGCTTCCCCACTGTTGTTTTTGTTTGTTTGTTTGTTTGTTTCTCTGTTATCCACACAAACTATGAAATGGGATGCTATTGGAATTTGTGTAAGGAAAATTATACTTTGGGGTATTTAAGCAATGCTCTCATCATAGATATTTCACTATGTAGTTCTGCCTTACTGGAGGAGTCAACAGGGCCAATACAGCATGGAACAGACATTACATTAACTCTTCATATTTTCAAGCCCAGACATTTGGATTTTGCTGCAACTCGAATGGAAAAGCATATATGCATAAAGAATTTAAGGAATCAGTGGAATACCAGATGTCTTGTACATCATGGAAAATTGCCTCATATTTTATCAATCTGTTGACTCTCAAAAAACTTAATAGTTAATTTTATTAAAAGTTTTAATCACTTTTCTCCCTTTATAGATATGATAGTTTGATCAGGCTAACAAAGAAAATGCTAAGAAGATACCATTCTACTAGAATTCTCCTTTAAACCATTCTAATATAATAAAATATATTTACATGTAATAAAACAGTTACAAATAATAAGTTATCATCTTAAGCCTAATATATCAATATACTTAAGCCTTAAAGTAATAAAGAGCCAAAGAAGTCACCATTTCTTTATATACTGTAATTGAATCAAACACACTTAATGATAACAGAATTATATAGGGTTCTACATTTACAACCCCTTAGCATCTTGTATTGCCAAAGAATGCTCAAAGGAGGCAGAAGGAGGCTGAACTAATTAGAGGACATTCTAATTACTATGTTGATGCTTTAGTACAACCATCTCCCTAATCAATAACAGATTCCAAGTGAATGCCTACAGTTTTATGTTGCTTTAAAAATCTCAGTGAATTTTCAAAGACACATTTAGCACCCTTCTAGATTGCTTGTGACCTTGTTAATTTGCAGCAAAGCATCTCTAATACATTTATTTAAAAGGTTTTGCCATTAAAAGTGTTATATAAAGATCTGGGACTTTGTAACACACAGGAAGTTTCTAAGAGCTAACCTTGACACTTTAATTTTCTGTCATAGCAGCACTTTTCTTATTGGGGAAGAATCTGGCATCCATCTCAACCTCTTGCATTTTTTTTTCCTGGAAACTGGTATATACCCATATTTACCTTTAGGTAGGTATAAACCAATTACTCTCCAGTGATCCGATGAAAAGCTGATACTTTGAATCTGCTAAGAACTCCGCCACATTCGATTGTCTCTAAGGTGACATCAGAATTTCAATAGAACAACATGGGTCAAATCTAGCTTTGTATTGTAAAGGATGTTCTGGAAGAACCTTGATCAAGTTCCCCATATGGGATGGCATGACTCCCCATGCCCAGTAATCCTCATTGCTGAATAACCTTTCCCTCCCCTCTTCAGAAAAGAAGCTTAAAATGTGATGCTACATAATGTACTAAACTTTAGAATAGAGACTCTGAAGCTAGGCAACTTCAGTCATAATCCAAGTTCACTTACTTACTAGTGTGGTATTATACAAGACACTTAAACTTTTAGCTATAGTAGAGCAGACTTCATAAGATAGCTGCAGTGGTTTTATGACTTTAGTAGAATATGCAAAGACTTTGTGAGAAATTGTTTCTTTTAAAAACTCTGCCTAAACACCAGGTATGGGGCTGGGATTTAGCTCAGTTGGTAGAGTGCTGCGCTGCAGTCTCTGAGGTCCTGAGTTCAATTCCCAGCACTGCAAAAATGGGAGAAGAATTTGGCAATCCACTCCCAAAGCAATCCCGAAAACAGTCAGCCATTGAAAACCCTATGAGGGTCGCTATGAGTCAGACACGGACTCGACGGCACCTAATAACAACAACAACAAACACCAGGTATAGTGGTGCATGTCTTTAATCCCAGTGACTCTGGAGGCAGAGGCAGGAGGATGGCAAGTTCGAGGCCAGAGGCAGCCTGCATAACCCAATGTGAGACCCTGGATTCGACTTCCCAGAAACGCAAAAATAAATAAATAAATAAATAAATAAATAAATAAAACTCAGCCTACTTGACGTTTTCATACAAATGATATGAAATGGAGAGGGATATGCTCCCTGGACTGCCTCATATAAAGTCAAGTCTTTCTAGATGTTATCTGTGTACTTAATTTTTGTAAAAGAAGATCAATAAAAGGAATCAGAGATTTTTCACACCTTAAAGTATTTGTCCAGTGATATTCAAAAACCAGTAAGTTTATCAGCTTTTTCTGTTAAAAAAATATGTATTTATGCACTTATAGTTTCAAGCACAGAACTGAAATTAGTGTGGACAATAATGACCATTAACTTAACACATTCATAAATATTTATTGAGTGTCTGCTCTATGCCAGACATGGTTTTAGGCACTGGGAATATAAGAGTAAACAAAGTAGTTATTCTGGCCCTGTAGAATTTATATTCTAATGGCACAAAGTAGGTAATTCACACAATACTTAAATAATAACCAATGCATTTACAAGTAAACACATTTATACACAGAGAACATAGTAAGTCATATGTTGTAATTTGAAATATACAACAGTGTGAGAAGGTAGCCCTTTACAAGGAGGACTGATTAGGAGGTGCTACTTTAAATAGATAATCAAGGTAGTCGTCATTGTGAAGTTATATTTGAGAAAAAGATTCCCAATAATGTTTAATATCATTTTGGAAAATGAATAAAGTTACCTGGGCTGGAGAAGAGGAATAACACTTCGTGATCGAGGCTTCTCCAAGAATTAAATAAACCTTGATTTTTGACAAGGAATTACCGCGTTCAAATGAATAATGGTATATCCTCCAGAAAGGGTTTTACTCATTCTACGTAACAGATTTTGACAAAGAAAAAAATGTTGTGTAGAGTCTTTCCAAGCCTAGTTTCTATCATCTATCCACCCATCATTCTATATAAAAAGATGACTTTAGGTCATTCAGAGTTCTCAAAAGGATTAAGTGAGATAGAAGTTATGTACATTTTTCAGAGTTATCTTAGGCACATGTTTATATTCAACCAATACTCCAGGGCCCATAGCTAGGGCAAGGATATCCATGTCAGACTTAACTAAGAAAATAGATCCTTGTTGTGGGCCTATTCTTCTATTGATTGCCTCTCTGAATTACTGTACTGTAAGATTGTTCTTTCACATGGTTATCAAAGCCCTTATTCCTGCTCACTAGTCAATTTTAAACAAATTTCGCTATGAGTGAGTTTTATCAGTTTGATAAGTTGTTCACACTACAGTTTACAACAAGCAAAATGCTGCTTCTTTACTCACCCACATATAGATAAGTTCTGTGTCAGATATTTCTATGAATTAGAAATGCTGAATTCTGCCCCTTTAATAGATCTAGAAGAGCATGACCATTTTCTACTAAAGTCAGACAAAAATCTTATCAGCTGCACATAATATACAACCACCTAGTTAAACTTGAAAAAATTCTTTAATTTATCCATATCCAAATTTCTTCCTATATAAAAATGAAAATAATAAAAATATGTGATTCAGAAAGTTATAGTAAGAGATAAATAAGATAAAGTATACAAAGTTTAGGACAGAGTTCAATATGTAATTAAATAACTATAAAGAAGACCGTCATGGTAGCCCACTCAGTTAATCTACAGGACTCTGAAGGTTGAGGCAGAAGGATTGCAAATGCAAGGCCAGAGGCAGTTAGCCTAATTTAGCAAGACCCCATCACAAAATTAAACAATTAAAAATATGCTGAGGGTGAAGCTCAGTGGCAAAGTGCTTACAAAGAATGTGTGAAGCCTTGTGTGTGTGAGAGAGAGAAAGAGAGAGAGAGAGAGAGAGAGAGAGAGAGAAAGGGCGGAGAGAGAGATGAGGGTACTTCTTGATGATTTTTGATAACTTCTCTTCCAGATATACTCAAATAAAACCCCTGTGGGGGAAATTAGATCTTGATGTCCCTGGTTTTCAGCCTTCTTCCCTAAGGTAGGACAGTATAGACTCAGTTGTAGGCAGCTCCTTCCAGAGGTTATAGAATTGTTGAGCTTGCCCTAGTATTCAGTATGCAGCCATTCCTGAAAGACAAAGGCACTCTATGACCCTAGTCAAAATGACTACACAGAACCAAACCAAGAAATATCATTTCAAGCTTAGTAGTGAAGTGAAATGCAAGAAATTAGCTATAATAAGAAATTGTTTCCTATCTCATAAACCAGGTGGGAGCGGCACATGCCTGTAATCTAAGCAAATGATGAGGCAGAGGCAGGAAGATTGTAAATTTAAAGCCAGAGGCAGCCTTCATAAATTAGCAAGACCCTGACTCAAAATAAAAAATAAAAATTAATAAATGGGCAGGCAGTGCACTTGCAAAGAATGAGCGAGGCCTGGTGTTCAACCCCCAAGTACCACCAAAAAAAAAAGAAAGAAAGAAAAAGAGAGAAAGAAAAAGAAGAAAGAGAGGATAAAGAAAGAAAGAAAGAGAAAGAAAGAAAGAAAAAGAAAGAGAGAAAGAAAGAAAAGAAAAAGAAAAGAAAGAGAGAGAAAGAAAGAACAAAAGAAAGAATGAAAGAAAGAAAGAAAGAAAGGAAGGAAGGAAGGAAGGAAAATGAAAAAGAAAGGAGGGAGGGAGGGAAGGAAGGAAATTAAATTATTTCTTATCTCAGAGTGCTACTCTTGTTAAAGAAAAACATGTTAAATGAGTGAATGAATATATGTATATGAATAACTATTACATAGAGAATAGTCACAGCTGATATTTTTCCTAAACAAAAAGCAGAACAAGAGCAAATAGGTTTAGTTGATAATTCAAAAGAGGTCATTGAAAGAAGGATGGAATATCATACACTGAAGATTTTTAAGATACTGGCTGCCTCATTACCTGGGACTGCTTAGGCAAAGCCCTGCTGTGGATGAAAGAGTGGATTATGTGCCCCTATCCATCCATTTTTTGCTTGGTGCTTCTATGATTTCACAGTGTAATTTTAGGGCCAACAATCTAAAACAATGTGCAGCCATACCACTGTAGCATCCTATCTTGTCAGATCTTGAAAGTTAAGCAGGGTCAGACCTGGTTAGTGCTTGGATGGGACACCACCTGGGAACACCAGATGCTGTATGCTTGGGAGAAGGACCCAGCTACCCATGCTCAAAAAATAAAATCAACCATTGAAAACCCTATGAATGGCAGAGAAGCACTTAACAATACTGCTTCACTTGTTGTACATAGGATGGCTATGAGTCAGACATATACTCAACAGCCCCTAACAACAACAACAACATTCTAAAGCAACATGAGAAGATATTAAAGTATCACCTGAAAAAGATGATTTTTCTGACTTTTAAAACCATGAAAACCTACCCAAGAGGTAGCTGAAGATTTTTTTAAAAGAATGTATGTCCAACAGACATTTTTCTCTTTAAAATATTGCTATTGTTTTTAGGTGCCCTGGAGTTAGTGTCTGACTCCTAGTGACCCTATATACAACAGGCAAAACAATATTGTTAGTACTTCTCTCTGCTATTCATAGGGTTTTTAATGGCTCATTGTTTACTGGAAGTGGGTTGCCAGGTCCTTCTCCCAACTCTACAGCACCTGCTATTGCCAGGCATTCTCCCATCCAAGCACTAATCAGACCTGACTCTGCTTAGCTTCCCAGATCTGCCAGGATTGGACACTACAGTGGTACAGTATACAAAGTTTAGGACAGAGTCCTAACTTTTTTTTTTTTTTTAATAGAGGACGTTTAATATTTCTGTGCTGGTCAACAGGAAGACAGGTGGGAGTACACCGGGAGGGCGGAGCCCCCCCCCCCCAGCCTCTCAGGAGGGTGGCTTGTGCAGAGGTGTATGTGGAGGGCGGGGGATTGCTTGGGAAATATCCAAGGAATCTTCTCAGCAAAGGCGCCTGGCCAGAGCGTCCTGGGCATCTGACACGCCCGGCCCTTGGCCTTAGATTGGGGTCCCCCATAGGGGGTCTGTGGAGAGTCTCACTTTTCCAGCTCTTTTGCTAGAATCCACACTTCCAGCATGATAGGGGACTTGGTTCTAGAGCGGGGTCTGGAGGGCGCCCAGGAAGCAGCCCAGGGTTGGGGATCAGGGCTGTGCCCTCTCTCCTTCCCTCAGGCAGGGTAGGGTAAGAGCAGAGAGGAGGTGAGCAGGGTCCCCAGCCCCTACTGAGCCCCACGGTCCTTGGGCAGGGTGGGGTAGAGGAGGGGAGGAGGGAGGCAGTCTTGCCACCAACAGACTGTAAACTTAGGTTTAAAACAATAACTTCCAGCCTGGGGCCAGGGCGCAGCAAGGCTGGGAGGGCGGAGTGTTCAGGAGGAGACAAAGGAAAAAGCCAACAAAAAGTTTTGGGTTTTGCTTCGGGCATAAGGTCTTTGGTCATCCTTTTAACTGGGGACAGGGAAGAGGTGCTTAGGGGGACAGGGACAAGGGGATTGCAGGGAGAGGGCAAGGCGAGGCAGGGTTCCAGCCAGCTTCGCCCTGGGCCTGTGGATGGCTCGGCCTGCACAGGGCTCCCGCTCCCCTCCAGGGAGACCCCCGGCCTCTTCTGTGCTCACACCGGGTGGGTGGAGGCCACTTCAGCCTGGGCCAGTTTGGGGCAGGGACCCCGCAGGACACACAATGGGGGGCTGGTTTGAAACTTTGGCCCCTGACCTGGGGCTTTAAAATATTAAGTTCCCTATATAAGTTACTGTTGTTGTTGTTGTTAGGTGCCCTCGAGTCCAGTCCGACTCATAGCGACCCTCATAGGGTTTTCAATGGCTGACTGTTTCAGGATTGCCTTGAGAGTGGGTTGGCACATCCTTCTCACATTTTGCAGTGTTAGGAATTGAACTCAGGACCTCAGAGATTGCAGAACGGCGCTCTACCAACTGAGCTAAATCCCAGCCCATATAAATTACTTGTTGTTGTTGTTAGGTGCAGTGGAGTCGAGTCCGACTCATAGCGACCCACTGTACAGCAGATCGAAACAATTTCCAATTCTGTGCCAGGCAAACGATCCTGGGTATAAGTTACTAGTGAATAAAAATTCACCAAGAAGTAAGTTTGCTAACCAAACTTGATCTTTGAGAATAAGAAATATTTTCAGGTGTCAATACATTATAATAATAGCTATCATATAGTATAATACCATACAGCATTGGGTAGTTTGACATCTTATAAAAGCAGCATATTTTTTTGTATTTTACAAGTGCCAGTCGTTTCTCATTTCTTGGAAAATGCTTCTTGTGAGTATTAATGAACCACAGTCACCTCCACATTATTAAGTGTAATTGTCTGCTCTGTGGAGCATTTGACCTGTTGTTTCTTCTCCTTGTTCCTCAAAATACCTCCAATTTTGGCAGTTTTACTATTCATCCAAAACTACCCCAGTGGGTAAGCAGGGAAATAAAAAGGAGATAAAATATCCATCAGTTAATTGACTCTGTTTAACAGCAGAGAAACAGTTTGATGGAGCCTGAGTATAGTTGTTAAAATGAGGCTTGAAAATCATCTCTGACTGACTAAATACTTTCTATACTCAAGTCAAAACACATAACTAGGACTTGACTATGTTGAACTATAATTTGGCTTCAGATTTAGGTACAGATTTTACTTATCACAGATTATTCATGTAATTAAATTTTAAAATTCTAATACTTTCCAAATATTTACACTATGTTTTTCTTTTACTCATTCAAAAGTATCCCTGAGTGATTTTTGTTTAAAGTTACTAATAAGCAAATCAAAAAATAAAAATATGTTCCCTCAGGGCTAATGCTCATCTTCTTGCCTTCATTGAAAACAGCCAACAGCATATTCTGTTTTACTCATACTTAATTTGCAATAATTCAAGACTTTCCCCAAGGAATTTTTTGTCTCATATGCTTCACTTTAAAAAATTTAGTAATACTAAGTTTAAATTTGTTTTCTTCTAAGTCTGCTCCCACTCCATTTCATAACACATATGTTGTGGTTAGGTGCCTTGGAGTCATGTCAGACTCTCATAGAGACCCTCCTAGGGTTTTCAGGATTGCTTTGGGAGTGGATTGCCATGTCTTTCTCTCATTTTTGCAGTGCAGGGGATTGTATCCAGGACCTCAAGAACTGCAGGGAATCACTCTACCAACTGAGCTAAATCCTAGCCCACATCATGATGCCTATAGATCACCAGTAAAGATGGTCCCCTAACAACAGATACTGTTGTCAACTCCTGCGGCTTTCTGACCTATTTCAGCAAGCTGTGCATATTCACCTATTTTAATGTTTTCTTCTTAAGTCATTCTCTCAAGTGCCTATGCTTATATTGTCCTTTTTCTAATTTCTTTCATAATTTTTATTTTATTTCCTTTCAGGGCCAAGAATTCGATGAAATATTTTCAGCCATCTGCCGCAAAAGAGTTCATTGACCTCCCAATTCTTCCCTCAATTGGTGACTGCCCACCACTTCCTATGGGAGTCTCAGATAAAGTACCAAGAGTTCAATAGAAACTCATTCTACAGGGAAAAAAAAAAAACACAAGGAGTGGGGAAAAAAGCATTTACTTCACAACAGTCATTGAGAACTCAGTTTTTCCCAAAGGATTGCAAATGTGAGGAATGATCGGTTCTATTGGGAAATACCCATGAAAGAAAACTTCTCAGTGGTTCCAGAAATATTTCCAATCCTTTTTTTCTGAAATTGCTAAACTCATTGAATTTGTTCTCAGAGCAAAAATTGATCTCTATTCCTTTCTTCAGTCCAACTCTTTAGTATGCATTAAATTTTAGAGCATCAGATAATATCTAAGGGTATGATTTATGTAACCTAACTGCCACTGGGATTGCATATTTCACTTTAAAATATCTTTGCATCAGTGAATCAGTCACGAGGTATTCTCTTTTACTTATGCCCTACTCTTACTCCAGGTATACACACACACACACACACACACACACACACACACACACACAGATACACACTCACACACACAACCTTCAATAACAATCTCAAAAACAAGCTATCATAAGTAAAGGTCTTCATAAGAGAGACTTAATTCATCAATACATCTTTATTTCCCTTAAATTCAGATAGGCATGTAAATATATATTTTTGAATCAGTCAATAAATTACTGAGTTAAACTACGATAAATAAGAGGAGACAATGTAGATCATTGAAGCCACAAAAATAAATCAGAAAATATTTTTTAAAAGTCAACATCCATGCTCAAAATCTTAATGTCCTTTTTATTTATTTTTATTGTTGTTGTTGTTGTTGTTGTTAGGTGCCGTCGAGTCGGCATCTGACTCATAGCGACCCTCTGTACAACAGGGGAAACACTATTGTCAGTGCTTCTCTGCTGTTCATAGGGTTTTCAATGGCAGATTGATTTTTGGGAGGGGGTTGCCAGGTCCTTCTCCCAAGCCTACAGCTTCTGGTGTTCCCAGGCGGTCTCCCATCCAGGTACTAACCAGGCCTGACCCTGCTTAGCTTCTGAGA
>VMDO01027281.1:0-20234 GCA_007922755.1 Pedetes capensis
TTTGTTTGTTTGTTTTTAAGACAAGGTCTCACTATATAATCCAGGCTGGCCTTGAACTTAATTTAAGATCCTCCTGCCTGAGCCTCCTGAGTTCTAGCATTACAGCCTGCTTACCTTACTTCTTCTAGAAAAGGTCTATTCTCTTTCTCTCAAAATCCCAATATGTTCCAGGCCAGGTCATCAGATGATGTTTTGTATTTGTCTACCAAAGGTTTGTTCATTCCTTCTATTTCATCAATTCATTGATAATAAAACATGTTAGTATATGTGTGCATTCATCAGCTTTCTGCTACTGTATCGAGTACCCAAAATAAATCAACCTGGAAAGATTAAAGATTTACTTTGGTACATAGCTTTGGAGTTTTCAGTTTATGACCAATTGGCTCAGTTGCTTTGGGGCTGTGGGAAAACAGTACATCATGGTGGGAAGCTCATGGTGGAGAAAGCTGTTCACCTCATAGCAGCCAGAGAGGAAAAAAGAGAAGAAAACAAAGAGGTAGGATTCCAATAACGCCTTCAGGGGCAGACCCCTGCTTGGCCTAAGACCTCCTGCTTGGCCTCACTTCTTTAAGGTTTCTACCATCTCTCAGTAGCACCAAATTTGGGAGTAAGCCTTTTAAACTTGGGCCTTTGGAGGACATTCAAGATGCAAACTAAATGAAAGAAATTAATTCACAACAATAAATATGAGGTGTGACCCAAAAATACCGTGAAGGTTGAAATTTTAAAAATTTATTACAGTAAAGGACACATTGCCCTTATTCCCCCTCAGAATACTTTATCCAGCTTTGAACACACTTATCTCATCACTCTTGCCACTTTGTGAAGCAGTTCTGGAAGCCTTCATTGGGAATACCTTTACTTGTGCTGTTGTGGCTGCCTTGATGTTCTGAATTGATTTAGTATGTTTACCTTTCGTGGTCATTTTCACTTTGGGGAAGAGCCAAAAGCTGCACAGTGTCAAATCCACCTGTGCTCTGTATGTGAGGACACATTGTAATGTTTATTTGTCAGAAATTGTCATACCAGAAGTGCTGTCTGTGATCCCTGATTTAGGGCCACTTTAAAACCCACCTTCTCTCCACTGTAGCTCACACCTGAATGATTGCACTGATAAGTTGAAATTTGTCACACGCTGTTACTAGTGTTCAACATGTAGCTGTTGCTTCCTTTATTAAAGATCTTTGCCTTTCCATTGGATGGTATTTTAAAGAGAAATCTAGTAATAAGCAGTACAATTGGTTTTAGCATTTGGCGCATCTCTCTCTACTCTTCTGATCAATTTTAGTTATTTTAATACTCATATAAATGATCTGTCCAAAAACATGGCCCCCATGTCTAGCCAGTTATCTTGTCGTGCTCTAATTCAGCCATCAACTCTCCTAGTTGTATTGTATACATTTTAATAAAGTAAAAACGTATGACTGCCAAACTCTAAACTTTAGGTATCTCCACTTTAAAAATTCTTTGACCTCAATGAGAAACACAGTCTCTATAAGGCATGAGTCCTTACTCATGCCTTCATGTCTTTCCTAAGATTGGATTCCATTACTTCTGTGATCACAGCACTATAATTACTCCTTTGTCCACAGATCTCCTCCATTTGCTGTACTTTCTTAGGAAAGCTCCAAACATAGTTAAGTACATTACACAAATGGATTTTATACAAAAAGTTATAAGCACAAAATTACATTGAATATTTCACATGCATTTTTAGCCACAAATATCAAGCACACTCACAAGAAGGTGGGCATTTTAAGTGCCCAATTAAATCACTTTCTCACTCTTTCAGAGTACTTCACTTCTACCTTCTATTTCTTAGATGATTCTTGTCATTAACTTTAATAAGCAAGTAGACATTAGGGAAGAATCAATCATCAGTCCTGCAAGTATTTCAATATACATTTGACTGATCTACTAATAAAATGAATAAATGTCCCTAGTTTTGACTGAGATCAACCCCTCCATACTGTGCTTAGTTAATACCCCACCTTCCTCTCTTGCTTCTGCATTGTCTAGTTATCCTTCTCTTCTGGACCATTTCCATCAGCACAAAACTATGTTGCCGTATCTGTCCATATGGGTACATGTATGTGTATATATAATATTTTCCAAATTTAAACATTTACAAAAGTTTAACTGAAACCTTCTTGTTAAGGTTACCAACAATCACCATGTTGCCAATACAGTAATCAATGAATGATTATCTTTCCTTTGCAGAAGAGACTATTAGGTTCTTGAAATACTTTTTGTTTCACTTGATTTTCTTGACATTACTACTATTGACCAGTTAATTACTTTCTGGCTTATATTCTTTCAATTTCTAAATGTTGACTTATCCCAAGCCCTCAGTCTTCTCTTCCTATCTATTGTCACCACATAGTTTTTCTCATTCAGCTCTATGACTCTCAAGTTTATGTCTTTAGTCTTAATCTTTTGCCTAAATTCCAGATTTTTAAAAAATCAAGCACCTCTTCATTATTGCTGTTGTATAATTCTTGGGTTCTTAAATGTAACATAACTAAAGAACTCTTACATCTCCTCTTTAATTTGTTCTTACTTTTGTTTATCATCTCAGTAAATGGCACTAACAATTGTCCAGTTGCATACAATAAAAAGTTATATGTTATACTTGTATCATTGCTTTCTTGTTTTTACTTATCCAACTCTACCTTTGAAATAAACATGAATTTAATGACATCTTCTTCATCTCTACTGGTATTACTCTGTTCTAAGTCATTGTTATCTCCCTTCTAAATGACAATAGTGTCTTCCACCCTTCCTCATGTCTTCCACCCTTTCCCACATAGCAGCCAAGGTGGCAAGCTTAATTACTAACCTCTGGATTCAGGCGCAGTGGCAGTGACTTGGGAGGTGAAGGCAGAAGGATCTTGAGTTTGAGGCCAGAGGCAGCCTGCATTACAGGCAACCTGCATAATGTAGTGAGACCATGTCTCAAGATAAAACATAAAAAAAGGGCTGGGGTGCAGCTTTGTTGTAGAGTGCTTGCAAAGTATGTGGAGGCCCTGGAGTCAGCCCCTCAGTACCACATATATAAAAAATCATTAACCTCTGCAAACTCTTCTTATTATGTTCAAACACACTCAGAACAAAATTTAAGTTCCCAATACTTTTCATCATCCAGCCCTTATCTACACATCTGATCTCATTTCTTAATTTGTTCTTCCTTGCACACTATAATTTAACCACAGTGTCCTACTTCTACTTTATGGAATTCCTCCAGTCTTATTCTTACCTTAGTATATTAATGCTTGCTATTCTTTTTGTCTGGAATAAGTCTTTGATCTACTCACAACTTGCTCCTTTATTTTATTCATTTCTATGTTCAAAGATCATGAACCTAGAAAGGGTTTCCCTGACTAACCTATCTTTGTCATTTCCCCTTTCATGTATAATTCCTTTATACTATTCTTTTTTCTTCATTTATAGCTATAACATATTCTGTTGAATAATGTGTTGTTTTCATGTTGTCTTCTGCCTCTGCCACTGTATACAAGTTCTATGAAAAAATAACTCATTGGCTAAAACAGCTTTTAGCATCCAGTAGGATTCAGTGGATTATTTTCCAAGTTAATGAGTAAATTAATAATGTCAATTTTAACAAATAATGCTTTCTATTGTGTATATTTCACAATCAAGCTTTCACTCCCTCTTTGGTGCTGTTTTATCTGAATAATATCTTCACTTTTCAGTTTGTATGGCAGATGTAAACAAAGTTGCAATATATTTTGCATATTATTCCAATGATTTCTGCTGCATAAACTTTAATTTTATTGAAGGATCAAAGGTAGTCATTGCATAAATTGAAGCATCTAAGTAAATATTTTTACTTTAACACAATCCTTGCAAAACACAAAATTAGCCCAGCTCTTCAATCTTATGGAATAGTATTTAGAATCACTGCCAAGGGTTAAACATAATTTCATCAAAATCAGCAAAGAAAAAGAAATTTTAATGGTCTTGGATGTCACATAGTCATCAGGCTTTCTAGAAGACTTATTGTGTAATAAGAACTTGTGCTGGGTATTTGAATATGCAGATAAACTAGAGCTTTATGAGTAGAATTTATAATTTAGTTGCTGCTGCAAAATATATGTACCTGAACCACAAGAATTATAACATGTTCATAAAATCAAGCAACATATGTTAAAAGTAGAGAGATAAAACAAAACAAAATTTGTTTCTAAAAGGGGGCAATTTAATCATAGAGGTAAATTTCTTGATTTTTCTGAGTTTTCAAATGAACACAAGCCATGAAGAAAGAGGAGGCATCAGGGAGAGATGTGACTTTTCCAAAAGAAGAGAACAGTAATGTTAGGAGAAAACAACTAGATGACCATATAATTTGAGAAGAACTAGGAAATCTGTCCAATTAGGTGGAAAAATAGAAATCTTAATAAGGTTTAATACAGGAAAATGAGTTTAGACTTAAGGCAATTTCCACTTGATTTTCGAAATCACCACGAAGATTCCAAGGTTGGATGTAATGGATCAAATCTGATTATCTACCAAGGTTCTTTATGCTTACAAAGATTCTTGGGAATTAGTTCTCTAGCTCCCAGGACAGATTGAATAATTCAGAATATACTGCCAATGGCAATTAAAAACTTGGGACAATGTTTTTTACTTGAAAAGTAAAATGTCCTTGAAGGCCTAGAAATCAAACTCAATAGTGGAAGATTCCAGGGCCAAGATCCCGTGGAGGACAGAGGCCAAGAGGTGAGCACAGAATTCAGGGTTGATTTAACTCTGAAGATAGTTGCTATTTCTGGAGCAGGCCACTGAGAGACGAAGGGACAACTGTATTGCCTTGCATATAGAGAAGTGTATGAAGTGTGTTAATCCTTGATTCTGTGAATTTTTTCAATATACATATACACCTATGTAACTAGTGCTTAAACAAAGAGTCTCCTCACTAAGTATTTTTTTTTTGTCTTATTCCTTCTCCCCCATGTAACAGCTATTATTTCTTCTAACAGCATCAGTATGTTTTGCTCATTCTCAGACTTCATAAAAATGGAGTCTTAAAGGTAATCAAATTAAAATGAATTCATTAGGATGGCCCCTGACTACAGCTTCAGATATCCAAGTTTGGGTGCAGATTCAACATGTTAAAATGTAGAGGGTTCAGGTCAGTTTGGATTTGGGTTTAAAATTTTAATCCTATGACTATGTAGACAAAATTTTTCAATATTTTTCAATTTTTATGTATAATAAAATAGCTAATGTTACTAAAAAATTAAAAGCTGAACCCAAACCCAGTTTTTTACTGGGTTGGAATCTAGGTTTCAAATTAGAATTTTTTTTTTCCAGTACTGGGGGTTGAACCCAGGGCCTCGGTATTGCATGTTTTATAAGTGCTGGACCACTGAGCTGTACCCCCAGCCTATTTTTTTACATTTTTGAGACAGTGTCTCACTAAATTATGCAGACTGCCTCTGGCCTTGAACTTGCAATCCTCCTCCCTCTGCCTCCCAAATCACTGGGATTACAAGTGTGCACCACTGCTACTGGCTGCACAGAAAAAAAATTTAAAATGTTTGAAACTGAATGGGTTCAGCCTTGGGGTTCAGATTCTGTTTTAAGTCCTGATATCTATACGTAAGATTTAAACCCAAACCTGAACAAAACCCAATCACTCTGAGTTTTAGCATATTGAACCCAACCTGAACCTGAACTGAATTTTTCACGGGTTTGAAGCCCTATCCCAGACCCAATATAACTGGAGTTCTTATAAAAAGACAAATTTTGAACATAAGAAAGGACACACACAAAGGGAAGAGAATGTAAAAACATGCAGAGAAAAGGTAGCCATGTGACTGGTGTGATATATCTTCACACCAAGCCAAGAAAACCCAAAGATTGCCAGCAAACACCAGAAACAACATGGGGCAAGGAAAGATTCTCCCACACAGCCATCAGAGAGACATAGCTTGGATGACACCTTGATTTCAGACTTCTGGCTTTTAAATATGTGAAATAATGCATTTCTATTATTTAAGTCACCCAGTTTTTGGTACTACAATGTGGCAGCCTTGAGAAACTAATACATTATACAGCAAAAATTTTTTGAAGGTATTAGAAAGCATTCAAAACTGACACAAAGTTAGGGTTTGCTTCCCTCAAGACAGAGATAGGTTAGTTTCATATTTACCTAACTCTCCCTCTGATGGATGGTACTTTCCAGTTTGATGCCACCATTCAGGTAAGAGAGCTCAAATAGAAAAGAAGATTCTTTATAAATTAATAAATTAAATCTGGAGTTTAAGGGTGAAAGAATTGATATAAATTGAGGAGCAATAAAAAATATGCACATAAATTCCCATCAAGCATCATCTGAGTTTAAAATTGCCATGCATACCAGAAGAAAGCAGTACCTCAGAAGCTAAAGAGCTTAGGAAAGGTTCCAATAACTACTTAATGCTGATATAAAATTCTGAATTCAAATCCCATCAACTTAGAGGAGCATGGTAGACAATTTAGATTTTCATTAAAACCCCAAAAGAGCTCCCCTCTGATATAGAGGTCATACCAAATTAGATCTGTTCTTGTAAAGCCTAAGATCAACCCTCTGCAGGTCAAAGTAATCAATTGCTATTTTATCTGCTGTCCTTCCTCCTTTTCCCTCAAAAATATTACATTTCTTCATTGAAAAATAGCTTCTAGAGCCTCTAAAATTTATCAATCTCCCATCCAAATACTAACCAGGCCTGACTATGCTTAGCTTCTGAGATTAGACAAGATTGGGTGCATTCAGGGTGGTATGGCTATATATAAGCTTATTAATCTCAACATCTAAAATAGGATAAAAAATTATGAGATGTTTTTTAAAATAATTAATTGCTCAAAAGTCACTGACGTAGAAAAATAGACCTATAGATGGTTCACAAACTTAAATCAGTAAAGAATATTTTAATATGCCACTCATAAATTTGTAAAGAAAATATAGATAACAGGTAATGGTAGTACAAAATATAATCCTAGCACTTGAGAGACTGAGGCAGGAGGATCACTGCAAGTTCCAGGAGACTCATGGCTACACAGCGAGACCTTATCTAAAAGAGAGAGAGAGAGAGAGAGAGAGAGAGAGAGAGAGAGAAGAGAAGAAAAGAAAATATGTTAAAAGAAACAGAAAAGAGGAGATATTAAAATAATTAATGGAAAATTTCAAAAAAGCATAGAGATTTGATTAAAATCCAGGGGCTAGAGGTACAGCTGAGTAATAAAGCACATGCTCAACAGGTATGAAGCCCTAGGTACAATCCTTAGTACTAACAAACAAACAAACAAAACAGATAAAGGAATTCCAATGGGCACTCTAGATCTGAAAATACATTACTTGAAATTAGTGGCTCATTTGAAAAATGTAACAGTTGTTGTTAGGTGCCGTCCAGTGGAGTCCAACTCATAGTGACCCTATGTACAAAACACAACTCAACACTGTGTAATACCTGGTACCTTTGTCAGTGCTTCTCTGCTATTTAGAGGGATTTCAATGGCTGATTGTTTATTGGGAGCAGGCTTCTCTGTCCTTCTCCCAAGCCTACAGCATCTAGTGTTCCGAGGTAATCTCCCATCCAAGTACTAACCAGGCCTGACCCTGCTTAGCTTGTGAGATTTGACTGGATCAAATGCCACAGTGGTATGGCTGCAGGCAAATACAATAGTAGGTTGCATATAACAGAAGATAAAAATAGGGAACTCAAAATTAAGTCAATAGAAAATACCCAAACTATAACACACAGAGAAAGAAAGGACAATAAGATATGATAAAATATTCTAATTTGTTGGAATCACAAGACTAAGGAGATTATGGAGCACAGGATATACATGAAGAGATAATAATGGCCAGGAAATTCCCAAACTGGTTAAAGGCTGACACTGTTGTTGTTGTTAGGTGCCATTGAGTCGGTATCCCACTCATAGCGACCCTCATAGGGTTTTCAATAGCAGACTGTTTCAGGATTGCCTCAGGAGTGGATTGCCAGGCACTTCTTCCATTTTTGAGGTGCTGGAAATTGAACTTGGGACCTCAGAGACTGCAGCGCAGCACTCTACCAACTGAGATAAATCCCAGCCCAAAGGCTGACTTAGGAAACTCAAATTTCAGACATGGCTTACTGAGAAAAAGAGATTTGGCTAGTCATCTTGATTCTATTATTTAAAAACTGTATGTTGAATGTTTACTCTGACCCAGGAGCAAAGCATACATCACTGAAAGGTTGAATGGATCCTCACAGAGCTTGCAGTGTAACAGGAAAGACAAATATTAAAGTACTCATTTACAACAAAGGGTGTTCTTACAATGAAAATTAAGGTCCTATAAAAATGTATATGTGACTGGGATGTGATTCGTGACAATATATCCATCATTGTGTACATAATCGTTCCAGGTTGTGGAATTTCATGTAGGAATATCTTAAAAAATTGTACACTTTCATAAAGAAATTAAGTTGCAATATAGGAAATTAGAAGAGCAAAATGATGATTGTCATATATAGGTTACTCTCACATGAGAGTAACAAATGAGGATCCATTTAAAAGATGTAGTGAAGTGGCTTGGAATATGGTAAAAGCAGATAAAAATAGTTGGATGAAAACAGGACGTATAGAATGTAAAACTGACTGTATTTAGTTATTGACTAATTGTGTAGAGTGAAGAATCAAAAATCAAAGATAACTTCATCATGAAAGACTGAAAACTATTATAAAAGTTAAGAAATGAATTACACAAATGTGAAGAAAAAGGATGGATTTAAGAGGTACTAAAATGAATCTGAAAGTAATCTTTTCTGATAAGCAGAAATGAACAGTTAAACAGTGGTTAAATGAAGATTCGTGATAGATCTAAACAATCATTTCTGCCTTCTGCTACTAATCTGTTTCATTTTATAACTTTTTTCTAGTTTTTTTAGACAGGGTCTTGCTATGTAGCTCAGACTGGCCTTGAACTCACAGTCCTCCTCCCTCTTCCTCCCAAGTGCTGGGACTATAGGTGTGCATGATTGTACCTGGTTATAACATATTTTTCTTAAAAATTCTGGACCACTGATCCTCAAATCTATTATTTATCTTGCCTAAGTCAACAAATTTCAGCCTTACAGGAATGCAAAATATTTTATATACTAAAATATTTAACACATCCTTGAATGATTATTATTAATAGAACCAAGCCAGTTTAAAAAAATACATTATAACATATTACCAAAAACATGACTTTTGTGGGATAATAACTGTAAATATTTCATCTGCCAAGCTAACTACTTGTCTATTGAGCCATTGAGCTATTTAGACTTAAATTGTTTGACCTAGGAAAGAAAAGAAAAAAGAACAAGGAGGGGGAGAATAAGTCACCTTTCATGCCAAAAATGAATTATATTCCTTTCCTCCTAACTAACAAAGACACCAAGTTTGAGTTATTTCTTTCAAATACAATCTCCCAGAAAGATTTCAATCACATTTTAAAATAAAGTTTATTTTTCCATCTCTTCTAGTCATAAGAAATCCAAATCACCAATACAATTTCAGAAAATAGTTTAATAAAGAAAATATCTCCTAAAATTCTTTATTCAAAGAAAATGATTAAGCTTTAGAGTGTATTTTCTGCTACTGCTTTAAGAAATCTATTACTAATATAAATTAATTTCAATTGTTGGCCTACTTTTTCTTTCGTTACATGTATTATATACTTTATAAAATATTTTCCAATGCTATAAATCTAACTTTAATGAATTAGGTTGCATCTTGTCGACATACCATAATATATCTGCCATTTGTCTAGTTTTTTTCTCAATTTTTCACTTCCTTATATTCCTTTATTTTGAAATGAAATTCAGTAAAATTATCCCCTTGTGATTTATAAATTTAATCATTTGTATTGTTCTTTCTAACTCTGAAGATAAATAAGTTGTTTCTATCATGAGCTTTGAGTTGAAACAATTTTTTGAAAGTACATTAGTATTTCAAAAGCCTTTCTTCCTTTTTTTTATCACAAAGCTTAGCATTTAGACACATGCTTTCACAAACTTTTTACACTTAAGGATATATGCCTATTGGAATTTCTCCATTTCAGCATCTCCAATTTTTTCCCCTCACAAATGCGGAGTATTTTATTTACGGATTGTGTCAGTCAGCTTGTGTATTGCTGTGACAGAAACAAACTGATGGGAGGAACAATTTATTGGGGCTCACAACTTAGAGGGTTGCAATCCATAGAGGCAGGTCAATCTTGGTGGTAGGGCAGGCAGTAGGGCCTATAACAGGCAACTTCACATAAGAGCTGATCAGGAGCAGGGAGTACAGCAGGAGCTGAGAGCCCTTATAAAACCATCAAAGGCCTGCCCCAGGGACCCACTTCTGTAAGCTGGGACCCATCTCCCAAAGTTCCATAGCCCTCCTAGGACACCACCACTAGCTGGGGACCAAACACTCAAACACATGATCTTTGGGGGACATGTTAGATTCAAACTGTAATGTAGACGCACTATTACTTAACCCATACCTTATTGACAGAAATTGTTCTTTTATTTCTTCTGTCTTTTGCTACATTAATCAATGCTGCAAAAAGTAGCCTTATAAACCTTTATGTAATGTGCAAAACTAAATCTACAGGACATTTCTCTAAAAATGTGATTGTGCTGTAATCTTGAATGTTTTTAAAACATCCTTACACACACACAAACACATACCTGGGAATGTATAAAACAAAAATATATGCAAGTGTTTAACTTGTGTGGAGAGCAGGCGAAGGCTAGGAGGATGTGAAATAGCATGAGCTTGAAATTTTTCATATTTTATATAACTTCTGTATTTATAAATTACATTTGTATTGTCGTCCTTACATTTTGTCTACCCAAAAAGTAAATTTTAAATCCATAAATACCATCTAAATAGCCCTAATACTTTATGTTATCAAGATTAAAGTCTAAAGATGTTACAGAACCCAAACAGGTACATGTGTATGAGCCCTGTGCTCTAACTCATTGAATTTCATGGCATTTAAGTGTGTACAAGGACATCATTAATTCATATAAGGTTTAGAAATGTGTACATTAAACCAGAGAAGGCTCTAGAACATTAATTCCAACTCATGACCCAGAATCAACTAAATATACATAAATCTCCAAATGCTACAATAAAATCCTTAAAAGAAGTCACCACTACAAGAATGTTTTCAATGCTTACCACTGTGAGAGTGTTGATCAATATAGTGTAAGAACTGGTCTTTTTTCAAGGGCAAGATTTAAAAATAGCTGTTTCTGGCACAGTGTGGGACACTCCAGGCAGAGCATCAGTTGTTTTCCATCATGAGGGCAAGTGTCTTTCTCCAAACAATGTCTATGCAGCCATCCCTCTCCTTTAATATGTTTTGAACTACCTTTAAAGAGGGATGGGGGATTTGCCTTAGGATGAAGCTTTTCTTTTCATCTCTCCAATACCCTCTGTCCAGCTCAGATGTGAAAGGAATGAATTATTTGAAATGCATAAGAAAAACATCATTTAACTCTGATAACACAACCTAATAACTTCTAACTCTGCTGATTTTCCTCCTTAATTTTTCCTGTTTTATGTGTGTGTGTGTGCATATATATTATATATACTATATATAATATATATGTAATATATATTATGGGCTGGGATTTAGCTCAGTTGGTAGAGCGCTGCGCTGCAGTCTCTGAGGTCCTGAGTTCAATTCCCAGCAAAGCATAAATGGGAGAAGGGCTTGGCAATCCACTCCCAAGGCAATCCAGAAATAGCCATTGAAAACCCTATGAGGGTCACTATGAGTCGGATACCAACTCGACGGCACCTAACAACAACAACAACAATATATATATATTATATATAATATATGTTACATTATATTATATTATATATAATAATATAATATCATATTGTACACTATATAAAATTGTGTGCTATATAATATATAATATATGATATAATATATATTATATTATATATAATATATATTATATGTACATATATACATATTATATATATATATACATTTATATACATATATACATATATAATATGTATACAAGGTCCTGAGTTTGATTCCTACCACTGCAAAAATGGGAGATGGACTCAGCAATCCACTCCAGAGGCAATCTTGAAACAATCAGCCATTAAAAACCCTGTGAGGGTTGCGATGAGTTGGACCCAACTCCATGGCACCCTAATAACAAATATATATATATATATATACACATACATACATACATATATATGTATATATACACACATATATATATGTGTGTATATATATATTTCATATATATATATATGAAAGAGTAAGTGTGGGGAAATGGTGAATATTGACATAGTACCTGGGCATGAGTACTCTTTCCTTATAAAAAGAGATATCAAATGTATATAAGAAATGTGTTAAAATTTAAAATTAAAGTTTGCTCAGGTATAGCATATGTATCATCAAACAGATAAATGATATCTATCAAAGACAAGACACTTGAATGATGGCTTAGAACGCTGACAGAATTCCAAGAAATACAAAAGTTTTCAGTACATTGTTCCAATGCACTCCCTCACCAAGAGAGCACTCACAGAGGGAGCCTAAAAGGGGGAGGCAGTGTCCCCTCTTGTTACATCAAATTCAAATTTTAGAAGCAAGGAGACAAACATGGCCAAAAGCAGTTAATGCTATTTTAGGAAGACAGCAATTTGACAGCTCAAGGAAATTGTTGGTCTCACAGAGTCAAATATTTCTATGTCATGAACTTTCTTTATCCCACTACATATTATTATGATTGTCACCAGTACAGCAAGAGAATTATCAAATGTAGCCCCATCCTCGTGGTTTTTGTATCTTCCCAGTGGCATACCGGTTAGGGTACAGCAAGTGCTTTTCTGGGAATTGCATCTATGTACACAAATTTATTATAAATTTTACCAATATAAAGGTAGTACAGCACACAATTTACTAATAATATTAAACTAATAAAAGTGGTACTATAAAGAAACATACCAGAATGTACTCAAATTGTCAATGACATATTGAACAACTTCTCTGAATCAGGAATAGTTTTCAAATATTGGAGGAATATTTCCTCATCATTTGTGCCATTCACAATATATGGGACACAATTAAGGCACTTAAATTTAGTTTTCATGGTTAACAATTTCTTCATTATTTTCTTAAGATTGTTCAACTTAGAAAAAATAATTCAATCCCAATTATTTGTGTTTAGTGATTTTCATGGTCTAAACATGATTACAATGGCCAACGTAAGCTACCAATGTGATGTCAATGAACAAGCAGTAGGGAAAACATGTGTCAGGACACACAATTGTATAAAGTTTCCACTGTATGGCACAAGAGATATAAATAATCTCAAGAATGTAAGACTAGAGTATTACTGAGGTGGGCGCGGTGGCGCACACCTGTAATCCCAGCGGCTCAGGAGGCAGAGGCAGGCAGGAGGATCACAAATTTGAGACCAGAGGCAGTCTGCATAATTTAGGAAGACCCTGTCTCAGAAAAGTAAAAAAAAAAAAAAATGGGCTGAGGGTGCAGCTCAGTGGTCCAGCACTTGCAGAGCATGCAAGAATGAGGCCCTGGGCTCAACCCCCAATACCACAAAAAAAAAAAAAAAAAAAAAAGAAAGAAAGAAAAGAAAAGAAAGGAAAAGAAAAGAAAAGGAGGAAGGAAGGGAGTATTACTACAATGTGGTTGTTGTTAGACGCCATCCAGCTGGGCTCTGACTCATAGCGACCCTACATATAACAAATAAACCACTATTGTCAGTGCTGCTCTGCTATTCACAGGGTTTTCAGTGGCTGTTTTTTGGGAGTTGGTTGCTGGGTCCTTCTCCCAAACCTACAACACCTGGTATTCCCAGGTGGTCTCCCATCCAAGTACTAACCAGGCCTAACCCTGTTTAGCTTCAGAGATTTGATGGGATTGGACATCACAGTGGTACCACTGCAAGCATTACTACAATACAGGAAATTAACTGAGAATCAATGTTTTTAAATTTAGAATTTGTTTGAATATAATTTATTTAATTAAACTTGCATTTAAAAATTCTTAATAATGGTCTTTAACAACTAACTGGGCTGGGATTTAGCTCAGTTGGTAGAGCGCTGCGCTGCAGTCTCTGAGGGCCCGAGTTCAATTCCCAGCACTGCAAAAATGGGAGAAGGACCTGGCAATCCACTCCCAAGGCAATCCCGAAACAGTCAGCCATTGAAAACCCTATGAGGGTCACTATGAGTCGGATCCCAACTTGACGGCACCTAACAACAACAACAACTAACTGGCTTAAAAATTACTGAAAACAATTGAAGTTTTTAAAAGCTGACTCCAACACACTTGAACATACCTATAGACTATTCCCAACAAAGGTTTGTTTTTCTAAATGTGCATTCTGATTTTGTCGCTTGGACCCCCTGCCTCCTTTACCTATAAAAATAATATTATTTATCATAGGTAGAAACACACCATAAATAGAACTGTGCATTTTTTAAAAGAACATTTAAACTTGAAGTCCACTTAACCAGAAAAGAATGAAAGTGAAGGAGAAGTTTAATTAGGAGCAGTGACATGAACTTTAAATGCTATGGAATATGCTCAGAAGTCACCTTCGGAATCATCACAAACTATCCATTTTAGTAAGCAACACATTTAAACTTAAAGTCCATTTAAATAGAAAAGGATAAAAGTGAGGGAGATGTTAATGATGATTCCAAAGGTGACTTCTGAGTACACTCCACAGCTTTTGAAGTTGATGTCACTGCTCCCAATTAAATCTAATTACACTGAAGTATTGGATATAAGATAGGAAAGGGGGAAGCTGTATGTTAAAAGATATTCGAGTTACCTCAATTTGGAAAAGTATATTTAATATTTGTTTAGCTATCAATATCACCTCTAAATCTATCCCTATCCAGGGATGTCTTCTGTCATTTTTATGCTCCTTTAAAGCAGAAATGTTCTCAGATTAATCTGTTGGATGCATATTGACACGTGATTTTTTTCTTTTTTTCCCCCACATGCATGCTTTATTGACCATCCTGGAGTAAAGAGTACCATTTTCTGTACATGAGTAAGAATCTTAAGATTCTTTACTAACTAGATTTTTAAAATACTGATGGCTCACCAAATCACAAGACAAATAATGTGAAATGGCCCTTAATGCTTATCTAAGTTGAGTCTTTAATCATAAAACTTTAGCTCAGCATGAGCTTTTAGTTTATGCTGAAGGAGGAAAGAGGCCTTTAGTTTTTACAGCATATATATATCTAGTGCTGCTTTCTGATTTTATAGGCAATTCTGTCTTCATGCTTCCTTAATCTTGAAGCTCTTTCAAAGGCAACATACTGTGCCAAATGTATAGTGATTATGTAATGTGGACAAAAATCCAGTGGGAAATGTGTAGAACAAATCACAATCATTCCACTTAAGACCACTTATAGTCATTTGATCTAATGATATTCACTAAGGTTTGATGTGCTAAAAGGCAGCCACTGTGTGAACATAAGGTTTGCACCAAGATGTGACTTCTCAGTGAATCTGGGATCACTGTGAGTTTTTGAGGATTGTTTTACGTACAAAATAATATAAATAATGTCTATACAAAGCAGAGCACTTGATTAAAAAATCTGGATCACTGAATTCCATGCTATTTCCTGTGAGAAATCTCTGGTGTCAAATGGACTTCAAAGCAGTGTTTTATATGTGTAGGAAGTAAAATTGTATACTATATTAATTACCCAAATCAGAGATACGGCTCATCCGAATTTATGGATAAAAAGTAAATATTCATATAGTTTGCTACTTCCATTTATATTTACAGCCATAGATCAAATTGTCACATTAACTTTCATGTTATTGTTGTTAGATGCCATGGAGTCAGGTCTAACTCACGTATAAGCTATAAATATTTCCTTGTTTCTTCTCATGTTCTACTCTTCAGTTCTTTTTTTAAGGTTCACCAATATTGTATATTTCAGGATTCAAATATATATGTTTCAAACACACAGTTTCAAATATACATGTTTCACATATATAGTTTCAGTTCAGACATGTAATTTTTGAGTTTAGAAGTCATCCCGCAGTTGCTTGAATAAGAAAAAGGTGAACAAACTGAAAAGAAACGACTCCACTTAAACTAATTGTGACTAAGGTTTCAGGGTAAATCGCCACTCAGAAGTCTGTAGGGGCAGGCAAATCTGTTTCACATTGTTGCAGGTAAGAATGATCATTTGTTTCAATATGGACCCCAGCACCAGGTCTACCCCAGAAACTCAAGCACCTTGCTGTTCCTAATTATTCCAGGCTCCAGGCCACCTACTACAGACCCAGGCTCCCAGCCTACTCCAGGACCATGGCAGTCACACAGGTCCAAGCTACAGACTAGCCCCAGAGTGAGATAGAGATTGTGGACCTAGGATCCAACCCTGCTCCCATGAGATCAGCGTGCACGCTGTCTGCCATAGACCCAGCTCTAGGCATTTCCCAGCACCAGGCCTACCCTGAAGACCCAGAGTTCAACTCCATGCCAACAGATGGTCAACTATATGAAGGCTTCAGGCTAATTCCAGCACCAGAATGACTCTCGTGGCCTGAGAACCCATGCCTGCTACAGCACAAGGTCAGCCCATGAGGCTCCATGCTTTAGGTCAGCCTTCACAGCTCAAAACCTCTAGTTTGCCATTGAAGACAAAGGATCGGAGCTCATCCTCATTTTAGGCCAGCCCCCATGGATCTAGGACTGAGGACTGTCGCCCAGGACTCAGGATCAAGTTGCCCTTGTAGACTCAAGCTCCATATGGTTCCATAGTCTCAGGCTCATGGTTGGGTCACACAGACCTAAAAACTATAATACCACCTCCAGATCCAGGCTCCAGATCCATTCCAGTTCCAGGATGGTCCCTGAAGCATCATTCTCCACAAACCCAAGACACAGGCCCTCTCCCACAGACTCAGACTCTAATCTCCATTTAGCATCAAGCCAGCATCCATAGACGCATATTCTAATCCTACTAGCACAAGTCTGGCTCCCCTCTCCCCAGGCCAGTCCTAGTTCTAGGCTAGTCTATGCAGACCCAGACTTCAAGGTCACCCCAGAACAAGCTCCCATTGCCCTAGGTTCCAATCACCTCCCTAAAGACTTAGGAATCAAGCCTAAATATGTCAACTCAGGCTCTAGACCCATTCTAGTAGAACCTAGAACTACACTGGCATATATGGACCTAGGCTTTAGAACTATCCACATGGATTCAGGCACGATTCCTGTCATGCATATCCAGTCACCAGGCACACCCTCGTGGACTACGGTACAAGATCAGCAACTGCAGACTCAGGCTTTAGTGCAGTCCATGTTGACATAAACTCCAGACAAACCCAAGACAGTCCAGGCTCCAATCTTTTCTCTGAAGAACCAAGTACCAAGCTGGATCCTGTGGGCCCAGGAACAAGACCCTCTAGCCCAGTGACCAAGGTGACAAACAAGAAGTCCAGAAGCATGAAAATCCCACCAGGAAGCTGAGACAGAAGGATTGTGAGTTAAATGCTAACGGCAGCTTGTACAACTTAACCAAGGCACTGTTGTTGTTGTTGTTAGGTGCCGTCGAGTCGAGTCCGACTCACAGTGACCCTATGTACAGCAGATCGAAACACTTGCTGATTCTGTGCCAGGCAAACAATCTTATTTATGTTTAAGCCTATTGTTGCAGACACTGTGTCAATCCATCTGGTGGAGGGTTTTCCTCTTTTCCGTTGACCTGCCACTCTTCCAAACATGATGTCCTTCTCCAGGGATTGTTCTCTCCTGACTACATGTTCAAAATATGTAAGATACAATCTAGCCATCCTTTCTCCCAAGGAGCACCTTGGTTGCACTTCTTCTAGGACAAATCTGTTGGCTCTTTTGGCAGTCCATGGTATATTCAATAGTCATCTCCAGCACCATAATTCAAAAGCATCAATTCTTCTCCTGTTTCCCTTATTCAATGTTCAGCTTTCATGACCATATGATGCAACTGAAAATACCACGGCATGAGTGAGGTGCACCTTTGTCTTCAATGAGACATGTTTACTTTTCAATACTTTAAAGAGGTCTTTTATAACAGTTTTTCCCAATGCAAAGCATCTTTTGATTTCTTGACTCCTGCTTCCATGGATGGTGAGTGTAGAACCAAGTAAAGCAAAGTCTTGGGAAGCCTCAATCTTTTCTTCAGTTATCATGAAGTTGTGTACTGACCTAGTTGTAAAGATTTTTCTTTTGGGAAATGGAAATCCAAACTACACTGAGATTCTACCTTATCCCAGTCAAAAAGGCTAGCATTATCAACAACAACAACAACAACAACAACAACAACAAAACAATAACAAATGCTATATTCAAGGATGAATGGAGTGGGATATGGTGGAGGAATGCTTGTAAATTGCTAATGGGAATGTAAATTAGCACAGCCATTATGGATATAAGTATGGAAGTTCTTCAAAAAATTAAAAATAGCTACCATATGATCCTGCTATACCACAGGGACACCTGCACATCCATGTTCATTGCAGAACTATTTACAGCAGCCAAGATATAGAATTAACCTAGATGTCCAAATATAAACAATGGAGTTTTATTCAGCCATAAAGAAGAACAAAATTATGTCATTTGCAGGAAAATGGGCGGACCTGGAGATTATCATATTAAGCAAAATAAGCCAGAATTAGAAAGACAAATTCCATCTTAGAATTGACATTATCAAGGATTTGATTATAGTGCGTCTCAGCTAAGATTTGTTTATATTTAATCTACTTGGAATTCTTTAAGTTTTATGGATCTGGAAGATCATCTTTCCAGGTTTGGGGAGTTTTCTGTCATTATCTCTCTCAAGAAACTTTCTTCTGCTTTCCTTTTCCCTTCTCCTCCTGAAATTATCACAATGCATATACTGGTTTGTTTGATGATGTCTCTGAAATTCTGGATGATTTATTCACTCTTTCTCATTCTTTCTCCTTTTGATTCCTCTCTGGATAATTTGAAGTGTCCAGCCTTCAATCTTCTTGATTATTTCCTCTGCTTGATTACATCTGCTGTTGAAGTTCTCTTCAGAAATTCAAAATTCACTCATTTTGTTTTCTAATCTCTCAGTATTGTAGGGTTGAACCCATGGGCCTCATACATGCTAGGCAAGTGCTCTATTACTGATTTGCATTCCCAGAACCCTCCCCCTTTTACTTTGAGATAGTATCCCCTCTCGTGTGTGTGTGTGTGTGTGTGTGTGTGTGTGTGTGTGTATGTGTGTGTGTGTTCGTGCGAGAACGCATGCACTCTAGGGTTTTACATGCTAGGCAATTACTCTACTACTATGCCACATGCTATCCACGCATAATCTTCTTGAGCACATTGAACATTCTGCATGACAGATTATGCATTAAGTCACAGCTATTAGCAAACAAGAAAATTGAAACATATCACGTATTTTTTTCTGAAAATAAAGGTATGAAACTAAGAAAATAGATAATAAAAGAAAAATCAGGATATTTATAATATGTGGAAATTAACACACTACTGAACAACCTTTAGGTCAAAGAAGAAATTAAAGGAGAAATAAAAAATACCTTGAAATGAACAAAACTGGGAACACAAAGTAAATTTATGAAATGCAACAAAAGCATTTCTAAGAGAAAGTTTATAGTGATGTCTGCATTAAAAAAGAAACGTTTGAAAAAAACTAAATTTTTGCCTCAAGAAATTAGAAAAAGTACAAACTAAGCTCAATGTTAGCAAAAGGAAAGAATAAAGATCAGAGCAGAAATAAATGAATTTGGGAAACTGTTATGGAGTTTTTTCAAGAAATTAAAAAGTAAAACTACTATATGATCTATCAGTCTCAGTCTGTGTCTATTCCAAAGGAAATGAAATTGATATCTCAAAGGGATATCTATTTTCACAATGGAATATTATTTGTCCTTTAAAAAGAGTAAATTTTGTTATTTGTGATAACATGAATGAATCTTGAATACATTATGCTAAGTATGAAAAGTCAGGCACATAAAGAGAAACATTATATGATCTCTTTTATAGATGGAATCTGAAAACTGCAAATATATAGAAGCAAAGAGTTGAATTGTCATTGCCGGGGGCCAGAGATGGAGGAACTAAGAAAATGTTGATAAAATGCATAAAATTTTAGTTATACAATATGAATAACTTCAAGAAATCTCATGTATATCATGCTAACTA
>VMDO01027282.1:0-25479 GCA_007922755.1 Pedetes capensis
ATCCTGATGCATATTTTTATATTCTGTGAATGATCCAAGAGATTAATTATATTTAAAAGAATAAAATGCATTGTCTTCTGTTTTTAATAAAAATAAAATTGATTTAAGATAAGGAAATGCATATAATAGATATAGTTTATTTTAAAATATTTTCTTTTAGAATTATGTCTGCAACTACTCTTCATTTTAATTTTGTTATTTATGTATATATACATATATTTAATAAAGTAAAATATATAATATGTATAATTTCATTATGCATGTGTATATATGTGTATTGATAGACATAAAACATGTTGCATCCACATAATACCTGGAACCTCAGATCTTATACTACTTGCATCTTAATTTTTTTTCTACCACTTTCAGATGCTGCTTATAATACATGAGATTCATGGACAAGAGGAAAAAAGTACATATTATTTACAGACCTGCAATTTTATGAATATAAGCCTCTGAGTTGCTTCCCATAGTTCTAGGTTCTGTGGGGCAATGCTGTTTGGGCCCAGGTAGAATGCAGATACAAGAGGTACACTTACAAGAAAGAAATTCTGAATGTCTCATACTGTGCAATAGACATGATTGCCCTTTTTAACTGCAGGAAGGTGTTAACTTTGTCATACTAGATTGTCAGAATGCCTGAATTTGGTTCTGGGGAAAGACACTACCTGCTAAGACCGCATGCCATAAAAACATTCATGAATAGATTGTCTAGTACAAGGGATAACCATTCACTTGCTAGGAAAATATGCTAAATGCTGAAAAATCCAAAGAGATTGCAACCTTGATTTTATAATTTCTTGGCCTATGGAAATTATACACTAGTATAACACTCTGTCATTCACTTTGATGAATCTGACTGAAAAAGGCTTGAATAATATACATTTCACACAGCATGCAATTAGAGCTACTTTTAATAAGATTCCCTATAGAAAGAGGAGTCTAACTTGCAATATTGACATCTTCTGATTTCCACAAACTGGTTCAAAAACAATGAGTATCTACCTTAGAAATCCCAGAATACCAGTGTCTTTCTCCTTTTATTTTTTGGGTAGTCTGGGACTGAACCCAGGGGCACATGTATCCAAGTGCTCAACCACTGGGCTGTACCCTCAGCCTACTTTTTTACTTTATATCTTGAGACTAAGTTTAGCTAATTTTGCAGGCTTCCTCTGGCCTCAAACTCGTGATCCTCTGCCTCAGTCTATGGAGCCACTAAGATTATAACTGTGAGCCATTGTGCTTGTTTTATTCTTTAAAATTTTAATAGACATTTCCTCTTAGCCTAAGTTATTAAACTAAGAACACTATGATGCACAAATAATTGCATAGTTTTCATTTTGGTCTGTGAGAATGGAAGGAAGGAATATTCTGTCATTCATAATGATCCTGGCCAGAAATTTGAGGCTAACATAAATTCTTTTGGGAAAGAAACGGTGTTCTGATTATTTTACTTAAAGTCAAGAAGAAATTTCTATTGCTTTCTCTATTTGGATGACTCTAAACATTCAGGATAACTTCTCAAATGTGAAGCATCAATAATCAATCACTTATATCACCAGAAAATTCCCATAAATAACCAGGAGCAACCTCACTTTGGGGTGAATTCTGCAGTCATATGAGGCATATTATCTATTTTTAGACTTCCTCAAACAGTTGAGCCTGCAGCCGTAGCCCTGTGGCATCTGATCCCGTCAGAACTCGGAAGCTAAGCAGGGTCGGGCCTGGTTAGTACTTGGATGGGAGATCCCCAGGGAACACCAGATACTGCAGGCTTGGGAGAAGGACCTGGCAACCCCCTCTCAAAAATCAATCTGCCATTGAAAACCCTATGAACAGCAGAGAAGCACTGACAATAGTGTTTCACCTGTTGTATACAGGGTCGCTATGAGTTGGATACCGACTCGACAGCACCTAACAACAACAACAAGAACAAACAGTCGAAGATTTCTTGTAATAACTTTGGTTTAAGTAAGGTATTGTACATTATGGAAAAAGCCAACAAATGTCATGTTTTAACATAAGAGATACATTCCTCATCCACACTTAGTGACCCTAGAAACAATGTGTTGAATCAACTGCTGAGGGGTCTCAAGTGGACCCTATGTCCAGTGTGATCTCTCAGCCACTAGTACAACTTTGAATTCCTACTTCATTTAAATAAATATAGTTTTGAAAGAACTTACTTAAATACAACTATCCAAGCATTTCCTGATGGTCCACTCTATCTCACAGGTAGCATTCATCTGCTGTGTGGAATGGTTGAGGAGCAGCAATAGAAATAAGTGTGGAAAAGTCACCCATAGCCCATGACAATTATTTTGTGTGGGAGTTACAGTATACATGAATGTGTATTTTGTTCAAGTCACTATATGTATATTGTCCCCTAGTGATCACATACTTACATCCAGATGTTCCATCTGGAAGTGTAGAGTAAAAGAGGTACAAGCACGATTTTATAAAACTTAAAGAGATCCATTATTTTTCAAACTTTAGTCCAATGAGTGACTTTGTGTGAAATTGTAAAATGCTGTACTCAATCATTATTTTTATACTTGGAATGATGCTAGTCAAACTAGAAAACCCAGATGCCTCAATCAGAATTAAGAATGAGTTCCCGAGCCGGGCACCGTGGCGCACACCTATAATCCCAGTGGCTCAGGAGGGGGATTAATTCCAGTGGCAGGAGGATCATCAGTTCAAGACCAGAGGCAGTCTACATAACTTAGCGAGACCTTCTCTCAAAAACTAAAAATATGGGCTAAGGGTGCAGCTCAGCAGTCCAGCACTTGCAGAGCATGCAAGTGTGAAGCCCTGGGTTCAAACCCCAGTACTGAAAAAAAAAAAAAGTTCTCCTGGTTTTCACTGGACTATTGCTTTAGTTCTTCACTAACTGGGATAGTCTGGGTGTGTTAAGGGAGGGAAGGTATTATATTTAGCAATGATAATGATGTTAGTACTTATGTTAAAATATGTTGTTGTTGTTAGGTGCTGTCGAGTCGGTATCTGACTCATAGCGACCCTCATAGGGTTTTCAATGGCTGACTGTTTTGGGATTGCCTTGGGAGTGGATTGCCAGGTCCTTCTCCCATTTTTTGCGGTGCTGGGAATTGAACTTGGGATCTCAGAGACTGCAGCGCAGCGCTCTATCATCTGAGCTAAATCCCAGCCCATGCTAAAATATAGTTCCATTAAAATTGTGTGCCCCTCAAAACCATTGTCTAAGATGCAGCAGGCTCTCTTGTTTGGGTGAATTATTTGCATAAATCAATCGGGTTTATTAAAGTGTTTGACTTAGAAGTAAGAAGAGCAGGGAAACAAATATTTTAAAATGATATTTTAGAAGGCCACTCATACATATGCTCTGGAAGTTTGAATGTATATCATTTTCAAGGAAGATAATAATGTGATTGGAGCTGAATGGTAGGACTAGAAAAGTAAAGATTTAACTAAAAAATATGTTGACTGTTTTGAAACATCTTGATGTACCTATGGAGATATCAAATAAGCCAATTCCCCATAAGCAAATGATGGTAAAGTCTTGTACACTGTGACTTTCCTCCCTATGAGAAAAAAAGCAATCAGTTTTTAGCAGAATGTACAGATCAGAAATGTAGCAGTTGCCTTTATACTGCAAATATGATTCCTTTATGATCAACCTGTTTTGGTGAATGTACTAAAATATGTGGATGTGACAGAATGATTGATCCAGGCAACAGTATTGGTAATCTGAGCTTCATTAGCAGCTTGCTTACAAGTGGTATCAACAGGCCCTTACTTTGAGGATTTTCAAATGGCTCACATTCTTTGATAAACAGAAAAATTTTTTTCTACAGTTAGAAAATATTAAAAGAGGTATCCATCAATATGCCCATGTGTTGTTTTTCAACTTGTAGAATAACTAACTAAATCAATAAGAGGAATCCAATAAGTGGAAAAGCATAACAAGGAAGAAAGAAAATTTCTGAAATGATAGAAGAAGGAACTCCATGGAACCTCTCTCTAGTAAATAAATCATAATAGATGAAAAAGTAATTTTAAAACTAAAAAATAGTTTCCTTTAATTGTTCTAAATGCATACAACAAATTAATAATCATTTACTTGAGAAACTGTTCTAAATTTTGATAAGAACAAAAAGAATGTGTGGATTTGTACCAGCAGCCAATCCCTCCTGCTCCCCACCCCCAGTTAAGCATTATTGAAGCTCCATTCTGGGTGGGTGGACCAAATAGACTGAGATTTCTATGCCCCAGTTCCCAGTCAAGGACTTCAGTGTCACCTCCATGTAGCATTTGGGAGAACTGATATTCAACATGAACATATTCAAGAGATAAAGAACTTCCTTCCTCAACCTTGCTGGCTCTTAAAGGGTGCAATCTCCACCCCGGGAAAAAATGCTAAAGAACTTTGGGGCTCTAATAGTCCATACCCAGGTTATACATAAAACAGAAAATCTACACTAAAAGTGGTAAGCTGAAAAAAACAAATGCTGATGTCTCATGCAAGTGTTCTACTGATGAAGCCAGGGTATCCCTCTGGAAGATTTGGGTCTCTCCCCATCTTCATTGCTTTACAGAAATGATGCAGAGATTTTTGCCAGGGGCTAAAACTGGACATAGTTTGAAAGTCATATTGACTCATTATTACCTACTCCAAGAACTTTAACTTTCAGAATCCCATGGTTCATCATTCACAGACACATCACTTTGCTTTTCAACTTGAACCACAAAGTTTACACTCTATGACTTATTTATTGACACAGTATTGTCTTCTTAAAAGAAGTTGATATTTATTCACATAAGTTTTTATTACATTGTCATGAGACTATATCTTAATTTCTGGCCAGTTCTACTATAAGAGAGAGTAGTGTCATTCAAGTTAGAAGGGCTGATTACAAAAAGTTATCACAAATTGAGTATGGTCTTATTTTCTTTTAGTCCACTTCACTGATATCTTAAACCCAATCAGGGGACAAGAAATATTATTCAACAGCTAATCTGGGGTTTTTCTGCAGCTATTCTACTCTGGCATCCAATCTCATCTGAACTCAGAAGCTAAGCAGGTTTGGCCTGGTTACTCCCCTGATGGAAGAACATGTAGGAATATCAGTTGCTGCAGGCCAGGGAGAAAGACCTGGAAGCTCACTCCCAAAATAATCTATCATTGAAAACTCTATGAATAGCAGAAGAGCACTGACAATAGTTTTGGACATGGTACAATGTCTAGAAGTGTTTTGTTCTGTTGTACATAGGGTTGCTATGTACCTGACTTGACAGTACCTTACAACAACAATAATCTTGAGTTTAACATGGGAGATATTGTTATGATAGATGGGAGAAGGATCCAAGTTGTAAAATGGCCAAACTATTGTCATTCTTCTTCAATAAGTACATCTTCATCTGCTAGCAATCCTAGGTTTTAAAACATCTCTTGTTTATTGCCTATAGCAGTGTCACCTTCATTGTAAGGATTGTCAGATGAAGTCAACAGAATTGGTCAAACACTTCTACCTCTTCAGATTAAATTAAAGTACCAGTTATTATTATGGAGCCAACATGTGCTGTAATACAGATGACAAGGAAGTGCCCAGTAAGAAGAGTTAATAACAACCAGGACCTCATTCAGAAATAAGAAGTCTAGAAGAATAGTTTGGAACTATTTCCAAGTATTCAACCAGTGATCACTACAGAGTTTCATAGACTCCTTCAGATTCTATAAATAGTCCAACAAACATTCATTCTTCTTAAAAAAGTATAACTCTGGGCATTACTCCTTCATGCCAAAAATGTCAAGAAGTGAGGAGAATCTGAGATCTTACCCTACCAGCTAGCTAACATATTAGACATAATTTCATAGATGCTAGTAGAAGTCACAAGGTTCTGGAGTCAGAGAAGGATCGTGATCCTTACAGTACAGCAGTCACTATGCTTTAGCAATAACAGTTTTATGGCCAAATCTTGCAGTTACAAGGAAATATAAGCCAGATTGATACCTGTATGTCCAGTGATTTACATTGAAGGGAAGGGATATTGATGGCTTCTCATGTCTGTTCTTTGGTATAGATGGAAAAAGACATCATTATACTAGATAGTAAACACACCTGGCATCTGCTTCAGAGAAAGATGCTAACTCCACATTCCAGACCTGTAAGTGAAATCTTCTATTTACTTCAAAATTGGATGTTTTCTATGTTTTTGAAACCTATTTTTCATACAGGGCTGGGATTTAGCTCAGTTGGTAGAGTGCCACTCTGTGGACTCTGAGGCCTTAGGTTTGATTCCTAGCACCACAAAAATGGGAGAAGGATGTGGCAGCCCATCACAAAGCAATCCCAAAACAATTAGCCATCAAAGACCCTTGGAGAGTTGCTATGAGTCGGACATGACTTGACTGCCCTAACAACAACAACCACAACAACAATAACATTTGTCATACAGATATCTCTGAGTAGATTTTTTTAAATGCAAAATTATCTCACTCCAAAAATTCTCAGAAAAACAAGACATTAGTAAAAAATGATCTTTCAACAATCCACACATGCATTTTATGCTTAGTTAATTAGATAATATATCTGCAAACTGAAATAATACTTCTGAGTAATAGTAGGAATTTGGGGAGTTATACTTTTCATATTTATTTATAAATGTATTTATTTATAGTATAAGACTTCAACATACTAGTATTTATTTTAGTGTATATGATTTGAAAAAATTTCTAGTTGTCAGAATAATAGGCAAGTACTCATTTTTAGTACAAAAATATTTTTATGAGAAGAGTTATCATTGAATTTATTCTTTTAGTATTATTTTGTTTTTATTTAACTTTCCTTTCAATAAAATTCTGTAAGCATGTATAAAAAACACAAATTAACAGATCATTCAGTATCAATTCAGTTGCTTTAAGATGAGGAAGCTGAAGTTGTGTGAGGTTGTGTCAGTACAGGTTAATAACTGAGTTGTTTCACATGATAGGTATTTGACTTTATATTAACTAATCTGTTATATTTTCCCATATTACTCCATTTGCATAGAAATATGGAAAATCAAGCCAGAAGAAGCATATTTACACAAATCCACATATTCATACATATAGCATGAGAAACATATTAAATCTATGCTAAAAGTTAATATATGCAAAAATTTATATATGCCATTTAGCAGGAAATGTACAGTGACATTGAAAGTTCCATTTGGTTGAATCAATGCCACTATATCATGGAAGCTAAAAAGGATTGTCTAAAATGTGTAAAACTTCATATATCACAATAGCTTTACTTGTAATTGATACAAAATATAGACTGCATATTTATTTATGGTGTGAATGATCAACTTACATCATTTCATCTTATCTTATTTATTGTGTTCATCATATTCATTATTGATGGAACAAATGGCAACTTCTCTGACTAAATCTTCATTTTTGTTTGCTCCCTCCTTGTTATATTTTTTCAGTTGTATTGACTCTTCAATAACATTACATGTTAATAAGAAAAAGTTTATTCTTTCTGCTCTTTTAATTATGTGAGCTAAAGCATATTGTTATATAATTGTTAATAGTAGGACAAGAACAATAATTTATAAAATCACTTGGGAATGTCTCAGAGTACATATTTATCACATTAATAAATTATTTTTATAGTCAGCTAGAGTTTGACATAAACTTTTTTTCTTTCTTTCTTTCTTTTTTTTTTTTTTGTTGGTACTGAAGGTTGGACCCAGGGCCTCGCTCCTGCATGCTCTGCAAGTGCTAGACCACTGAGCTGCGCCCCCAGCCCATTTTTTTACTTTTTGTGACAGGGTCTCACTAAGTTATGCAGATTGCTTCTGGTCCCGAACTTGCGGTCCTCCTGCCTCCACCTCCCAAGCAGCTGGGATTACAGGCATACTCCACCGCGCCTAGCCTGACATAAATTTTCTTAAAATGAGGTGGATGCAAGCCAAATTGAACTTCTACATCTTCAGTGTGAATCACTACATGGAAAAATCCAAGATTGAAAAATCTAATATTGTACAAGAAGAGAAACTCCAAGGTTTGATATTATGAAAAACTTCATGTGGTATAAAAAGGAAGTATATCCCAGTGACTCAGCAAGCATAGGCAGGAGTATTACAAATTCAAGGCCAGAGGTAGCCTGAGGAACATATGAATATCTTGTTGCAAGATAAAAAAGAAAAGCTGTAATTGGGGAATACAGCTCAGTGGTAGAGCACTTGAAAAGCTTGTATGTTCAGCCTCCCAGTGAGAGAGAGAGAGAGAGAGGTAGATAGATACTGAGAGAGAGAGGGAGAGAGAGAGAGAGAGAGACTGTAGAGAACTGTGTATTGTAGATTTATTAGAAGAATGTAATCAATCTGTACAAATAATCAATAAAATGAATTTTTATTTTGTAGTACAGTAAATGAGGATGTATTTCTTTTTCTCTTTTATTTTCTTTTGTTTTGTTTTGGTTCGTATTAATGCCTATGATGCAAGTTAATGTCTATTTTGGTTCTAACTGGCACCAGCACAAAACTTGATCAATACTTTGTGCAGATAAAGAGAAAGTAAAAGTGGTTAAGAAAAAAATCAAATGCTAAATATTATCCATACCATTTATGGTTTTCAATAACTTTCTATTGAACAAGAATTTGAAGTGAATATAGAGATACTCATTTCCCTTATCTTCTGTAACAAATTTTCACAAATTTGATGGCTTAAAAAACAAATGAATTTCCTCACAGTTCTGTAATCCAATGTCCCAAATGAAGGCTTTTACAGGACTCTGCTCCCCGTTTAGACTTTGGAAGAAGATCCTTCCTTCCCTTTGCTAGCTTCTGGTCCCTCTAAATGTTCCTTATTTTGTGAAAATATAATCCTAATGCTCCATGCAAATATTCCCTTCTCCTCTGTGTGTTCTCCCATCTTTTATCTATAATGACTCTTCTCAATGGATTCAAGATCCATGTCAGCCAGGATGAATTCATCTTTAGATCTTTTATTAAATTATATCTGTTATGACCCTTCCAAATCAGGTCAAACTCAATGTTTCACCTAGACATATTTTGGGATGGACCATTATCCAATGATTTAACACAGAGTGATCATTGTATATAATATTTTTAGTTAAAATATTTAATTTAGGCATATATGTACACAGTAAAATGGCATCTCATTTGTTTTGTTTTTCATACTAAGTTGTAGAACACAAATATTTATTAACTTGGAGACAGTTTCCCTCCACTACAAATAAAAGAATAAGAATTTTTTAAAAATCGAATCCTAGGGGAAATATGTTTATGAATATACTGAGGGAAATCTCTCCAAAATCTTTTTCCTGATGGTTCAGAATCATGTCCATATGCCCCACTCTCTTCTGAAGTTCATCTAAACTAAAATATAGTTTAAACTAAAAAGACAAAATTAATCAATTTAAGGCCCTGTCTCCTTAATCAGAACAACTGAAATATATTTAGAAATAAAAATTAAAAGTGGTTTCTGAAAAGCTTAACCTAGAAATAATTAAGATAGTTATATAAATTAATAACAACAATTAAAAGTATATTGCTATCAGGATAATATTGAATTTAGGCCATTTCAATTGACAGAGCCTGCAGCTGTAGCCCTATGGCATCTGATTTCATCAGATCTCAGAAGCTAAGCAGTGTCAGGCCTGGTTAGTACTTGGATGGGAGACCGCCTGGGAACACCGGGTGTTGCAGGCTTGGGAGAAGGACCCGGCAACCCACTCCCAAAAATCAGTCCGCCATTGAAACCCCTATGAACAGCAGAGAAGCACTGACAATAGTGTTTCACCTGTTGTACACAGGGTTGGTATGAGTCAGATACTGACTCCAGCGCACCTAACAACAAAAACAACAACAATTGACAGAGTTAGTAAGTATACATATACATACATTTTAATTACATATGAATAATTATAAATATTTCTGTACTTATCTACCTAATGACAGCTGCCTATCTGATGACAGATAACAGAGTTAATGTATATATTCAGGGAAAGTTTTTGCAATTATATATATACATACATATACATACACATTTAAACACATACACAAACTTATATTTTAAAAAATATGAGTTTATAAACTGTGACTCTAATTTATCACAAGAGAGCTTATTATAGCCATCTTCTCTTACTTTATTGACTTCTCACACAGAGAGAAAGCTATCTCCTTTTATTTAAATTTATTTACATATGCATTCAAATTTAGTAAACATATAAAGTAACTTTAGAATCTGTAATCTATTCTCCTGTATCCCTGTGAGAACATAATTTACCAGGGTAGAATATTTATTTTTAGTGGGTTTTTCCCCTTAGCTTCACAGTTGTCTTTTTCAACCAATTTCCAAAGCTACTTTTCCCTGTCCTTCCAATATAATTATGTCATAGAGTTAGATTCATTCATCAGATCCAGCATTCCATGCATAGACTTTTGAAATCTGTTTATTTTTCTTTCTTATTTACCTAAAGGGAATTTCAGTCTTTATGGGTATCACCAAATGATGAAGTCATGTGTACTATAACAAGTTCCCTACAAAAGAGCTCAAGAGAGAATGTCAGGGAAACAAAAAGTTGACATAAGAATGTTAAAAATGAAAGTGATAGCCGGGACCAGTGTCACATACCTGTAATCCTAGTGACTCGGCAGATGGAGGCAGCAATACCACAAGTTCAAAGCAGTAGGCAGCCTGTGTAATTTAGCAAGACTATGTCTCACAATGCCAGTAGGGTTTGAATCAGTTGACAGGGTGATCCTCTGTGCTCTCTGAGGCCCTGGGTTCTATCCCAAGCACCACAAAAATGGGAGAAAGATTGGCCACCCACTCCCAAAGAAGTTTCTATACAATCAGCCATTGAAAATCCTATGAATAGGAGAGAAGCACTGACATAGTGTTGAGCATGGCACAGTGCCAGGGAGTGTTTCATTCTGTTATACATAGAGCCATTAGGAGTTGGATCTAACTCTATGGTACCTGACTCGATGGTACCCAACAACAATAACAACTATCTCACAATAACAAGTAAAAAATACCCTGAGATTATGACTCAAAAGCACTTCCAAAGCAAATGTGACACCCTAGGTTAAAGCCCCCAGTACCATAAATAAAGAAGCAAATAAATAAATAAATAAATGAAATAAAAAATAAGTTATAGAAAAAAATAATACTATTGCTTTCAGAAAACAAATGATATCAAGAAAAGCTAAAAAATATTATGTCAGTGAAATATCTCCAAAAAATTTGAAGAATTAAAAACATGAATGTACAGGTGAATACTATTTTTTTAAGTAGATAAATGCTTTGGAGTAAGAAAAAAGAGGATAGATATGGGAAGAATGTCACACATGGAATTGGAAACAACAACTATATTATATTATTATATTATAGGGAAATTAGTCTACACTCACTGAGACGGTAGCTTTTGGGCAAAGACTTCAGGCAATGACAAAGTTAGGCATGCAAGCATTTGGCAAAGGATTTTTTGCAGGTAGATAAAGTCTTTAGAGCTGTACATTCCACTAGCACAAGTAGCCATTTAAATTAAATTAAATTGAAGTAAATTATACACCTAATTTTTCAATTGGATATCAAAGCTTAGTAAACCAATATGTTGTTCGTGTTGGGTGCCATGGAGTCAGTGTCCGACACATAACAATGCTACATAACACAGGTGAAACACTATTGTCAGTGTTTTTTTTTACCATTCATAGGGTTTTCAATAGCAGATTGATTTTTGGGAGTGAGTCGCTTGGTCGTTCTCCCAAGCCTACATTATGTGGTGTTCCCAGGCTCTCTCCCATCCTAGTACTAAGTCCCACCCTGCTTAGCTTCCAAGATCTGATTGATCCGATGCCACAGTGTTATGGCTGCAGACTAACCACATATGAATAATGCAAAGTACATATTATTTCCATTCTGGCAAAAAAAAAATCTATTTGGCAGCACTAAATATATGCAGGCTTTATGGAAGAGTATATATGGAAGAATATATCTGCTGTTTGGAGAAACACAATATGGTTCAAGTGGAAGTAGCAAGATATATATGAGAAAGGACATGAAAGAGAAGCTAAAGAATGGTATTAATGAAATACTTACATAAAGAAATTTTCAGGGGAACCTGACTGCCATGGTCCCTGAATACCTTTGCCCACTCTTGCTGAGTATGCCAGATTGCTAGGCTTATCCATAAACTGATACCAAACAGTCTCTTTGGATAGTTGCATGGGTAACTAAATAGATCAAAACAACCACAGCATGACAATTTTGTAACTACATGCTCTCTGGTGGGAGGAAGACTGGCTTGTTTTGCTGCTAACTACAATACTTGTGGCTGTTTCAATAAATGGTTCTCCATCCCATTCTGATCTATTCCAATGCCTGGACAGATATTTGGCTTTCTGCACATCATCCAAGGAGGTACTTAGGGACATAAAAGGAGCTTAGGAAACCTAAATAAATACTCATCTTCTAATACACAGAGTGCTTGATGTGTGGTGAGCAACAGTCATTTATTTCACAAGAGTCACAAGTCTGCCAGCATCCATGAAATGGTAAAAGGTTAATTCATGACTCCATGTGATATTGAACTTAAAATTACATGCTTAAATTGATTCTGGTGGATCCAATTTAGTAACTTATAAAATGAAATGTTGTCAGCCAGGATCAGAGAAATATGGCAGAATAATAATACAGAACAAATAAGGCCTAAAATGAGGTCAGAGAGATTGAGAAGAACAGAGTTCATTTCCAGCTTGGAAGAAGAGAAAAGAGACAGTGATCCAAGTAATGCTGGAGGCCTCTAATAGCCAAGAACAACTCCTAGATTGCAGCCAGTAAAGGGATGCCGAGTTCCATTCTATGGCCACATGGAAATGAACTCAGCTAACACTCTAAAATTTCTGGCAAGAGTCCTCCCCAGAACCTCTAGAAACTCAATATTATCAACACTTTTAATTTAGCCAAGTAGTACTGACTTTAACCTACCAAACTTTGAGATAATAAAAATTATGTTTTAAGACACCAAACTTATGTTTTTTGTTACAGAATCAATACAAAATTAATGCAAATCATAAGTAGAATAAAAATTCAAATCCTTCATACATCTTGAAGAAATGTTAAAATTCACTGAGGATGTTAAGAATACATCAATAAATAAAAATCACTCATATCTGTACAAGTAAGCAAGTTCACTTTCTTGCCTGATTCTCTGGTATGGAATGTATATACTCAAGAAATAAAGTGATGCTGGATGAAGCACTCAATATCATAAAATGTTTATTTTCCTAGAATTAACTTAGATAATCAATGCAATAGAAACAAATTTTCTAGTAAAATTATTGTAAAGCATATCTGTACAAATAGATAAAAAGTAATTATTTAGTAAAGAAATTCAATGAGGAATCATAAAAACAAATGGTTTATTTTGAACATCATAATCAGTAGACTGGTGGTGCACAGAATCAACTTAATGTGAATACTGGATTCAGAAAGAATTGAAAGAATTTGTAATCTGAAATAATAAAATGACTAAACAAATCCTAGTAATTGATGACAAGAATTTAGAACCACTAGAACTTGCACAAACTGGGTAAAGCTGTAAATTGGTATGAACATTTCGGGGGAAAAAATTGGAAGCATATACTAACAATGAATATATGTATTTCTTATTATCCTGTAATTCCATCTCTATGCATATATCTTTGAGAAATGCATACATATGAAGAAATATAGTGACTGTTCATATTAACATTTTTCATAATAACCTCAACCTGAAAGCCACTCAAATATCCAAAAAAAGTTGGATGGATGAATAAACCATGGCATACTAACATAGTGCATTCTCTACTGCATTGAGAATGGATAATACCCCAGAAAAGGAAACAATACTTGACACTTTTAAATATAAACTTAATCAAAAGAGACAAAAAGTATATACTGTGTGATTTTATTTATGTAAACCATGAAAACAAGTTAAATGTCTGTATTTTTACTCTTAGGGATAGTGGCTAGAAGAAAGAGTAAATAAGCCTCGCAGAGTGATGTTAAGATGATATATCTCTTGAGAAAAGTGCTATTTATATAGATGAATTAAATTTGTTAAAATTCATTCTGCTATAAATTTATGATTCGCACCCTTTCATCTATATTATATCCAGGCAAATGATTAGAGATACATCATATAGGATTTATCCATAAGTACTGAAGAAAATACTGCAGCACTTTTTTCGCACTTTTTTCTGAGCAAGAAGAATTGAAAATATTAGGTATAAGATGTTAGATGTATACATGAGATACAGAAGATACACAAAAGTTCCAGAGGCTTTAATACACAATACTTAGCAAAAGTATAAATTCTATAATGTAAATAATATTAATTACATTTGACTCTCACATATATCAAATAATATGATGTATGTAAAGTGAAAAATTAAAACAGAAGAATAGAAAAATTTAGAAACTAATTTCCCAATGACCTGCCTACTAATGCCAGCATTATCAAAGAAATAAAAATAAATTTGGAATTTAGAAGGATGTCTATTTCAAAGTATGCACGTATAGACTTTATATTTTTTACATATGATACTCGCATCAATTCCCAAACCACTGAAGGCTTAGTTGTATGTGCAATTCCACGGATAATGATGATCTGACAAAAGTCATATTCTACTGTAAAACCATCCAGAGAACCAATACTGACATTGACTTTTCAGCCATGTCATGCTATCTTTGTTTTACATTACCTTATAGGGAAAGAGATTCCATTTCTTTCTATTAAAAAGAAAATTAGAGAAATTTATGGGATCATTCTGATCTAATCCAGTGCATATTTTGTGATGACCTTTGATCCTTTCATCACAACCTTTGCTTTTGTATATTATTCAGTGCATACTAAGTCCTCATTTTAATTTAATGTTAATTTTCAATGATGTATCCATATCTTGTTTGACTCTCTTTCATGCACCTGATTTTAATTTAAATTACCTAATAACTTGTATTGACTCCTAAATAAGGAAGACAGGAACTACAATGTGAAGGGACTTGACTAGGAAATGGAATTATTGTATTCATTCTTTATTTTGTACATAGTGATATGAGCTACACCTCCAGTCCAATTTTTTTTTTAACTTTTTTGAGACAAGGTCTCTCTAAATTACTCAGGTTGCCACTGGTCTCAAACTTGCTATCCTCCTGCCTCTGCCTCTGGAGCCACTGGGATTACATGGATGCATCACCATACCTGGATATATATATATATATTTGCCTGCAGCCATAGCCCCGTGTCTTTGATCATGTCAGATCTCGGAAGCTAAGCAGGGTTGGGCCTGGTTAATACTTGGGTGTGAGACCGCCTAGGAACACCAGGTGCTGTAGGCTTGGGAGAAGGACCAGACAACCGACTGGGAAAAAATCATTCCACCATTGAAAACCCTATGAACAACAGAGAAGCACTGACAATAGTGTTTTACCTGTTGTATGTAAGGTCGCTATGAGTCAGGCACCTAACAACAACAACAACAGGATTGTTTTGGCTACACTTAGTTTTTTATTTGCTTTCATACTAACTTTAGTGGATTTTCTTTTCTATTTCTGCAAAGTATGTCATTGGAATTTTGATGAGGATTGAATTAAATCTGTAGATTGCTTTTGGTAATATCACCATTTTCACAATATTAATTCTTCTAATACATGAGCTATGGAGGTTCTTCTATCTTCTAACGTTTTCTGTTAATTCTTTCTTTAATATTTTGAAGTTTGCCTTGTGGAGGTAATTGCCTTGTGAAGGAATTTGCCTTGTGGAGGTCCAGCACTTGCAAAGTACCTTATGTAAGCATAAGGCCCAGGGTTCAACTCCAGTACTGGAAAAAAAATAATAAATAAATAAATTATATATATATATATATATATATATATATATATATATATATATGGATGAATAATCATACTTAACCAAGAATGGAAAATATAAATGAACACAATAGGAGGTAAGAGAGGATAAACAGATGGGAGAAGAATTTAGAGAGAGAGTAAGAGTAGAGGGAACCATGTAAAGGGATAAAAAGGGAGAGAGAAGACAAAAAATATAGGATGCAATTATATGAGCATATGGTAAAAGTGAGGGTGAAGAAAAAATAAATAAAAGAATGAAAGAGGTAAAATGCATAGAGATAAATCAATGAGGTTATAATCTATGGTTTTATATGACTGTCTTTATACATTAATTCAAATTCCAACTTTTTTTCTTTTCTTCTTTCATTCATCTTGTTCTGTAAACTATGTAAAGTGATGGATGTGTAAGCAAAACGGATTGAATAGTTGCATAATAGATATATCAAATGACTTTTAATTCTGGTGCCCACTAAATTTTATAAATTAAAAAGACAAAAAGAAAAATAATCTTAAAATTTGTACACAATCACAATCACAAATAACCTAAGCAGTCAAAGCAATCTTCAGCAAAATAAACAAACCTAGATGTATTATACTGCCTGACTTCAAAATGTACTCCAAACAGAATTTTAGTATTCTATTTGAATGTCTTCTCTGTCTTCCTCCTATAGGATTATGGAATCTATTATTTATATTCCTCTAATGGATAAAATTTTAAATAAGTTAATCTTTTGAATTATATTAGTTTATATTCATGTTGATGTCTACCATGAACACCATTAAACTGTGAGTCCCTTGAAAGCTGGGACTTTATGCTCACCTTTCTTTATTTCAAATTTAGCCTCTTACCAGTGAAAAAGGAAGTTCTCAATAAATGTAACTTCAACTGAATTTGGTTGAAAAGTTTGTTATCTTTTTTATATTATTTAAAATTTATTTAATTGGAATTTTTAATGTATAACAATGTGTTTCATTCTGACATGCATTTCATTGTGACATTTCCATATATGCATTTTGTTGTACATTGCACAGATAAGTTCCCCCTTACCCTCTTGTGCACTTCCTCCCCCACCCCATCCCCCCACCAACGACCTCTCTTCCATTTGCTTGTCTTTTTGTGATAATATTTTTCTATCTATTCTTGGATCCTGAAAAGTTTAATTCATATCTCCAAGGGAATTTAAGCAGAGAAAGGGTGATTAAACTTAAACATCCTTTTAATTTCAACCATGTAGCAAAATGATATTTCAATACCACAATTATAGATTTGGACTCATCATTAGTAAAAGAGTATTTCTTCTACAGAAATATATAGTAAGCCAAGTGCTTAGAAAAAATGACTCCAAATTTTCATGCCAATCAAAATCATCTGAATTTATGGATATATTCCAGTTAACCTACAGGAAATAGAGTGGTTTGGGATGATGCTTATCTAGCCCTTCCAATGAATCTCCTGAGGAAGTGCAACCTTTGTTTTGTTTCAACCTAAGGAAAAAAAATAAGTTTGAATAAAAACTACTTTGGGAAATGATAGAATAGAATAAACATTATGTTAGGAAATATGGGAACCCTGCTTTATACATTTTGAAGCCTAGGATGGAATGATTTTAACCTCCTGATGATAATACTTAACACATCTGGTTGTGCCAAGGTAAATCTATGCAAATTTGCAGTTAACATACACAACAGTACCCAAAATATAGCTGTTATAATTTTTAGTGGCAAATAAGATTAGATATAGTTAAAAATAAATACTATTCCTTCCTTTTCCCTGATACAATTCTTATGTTTATTCTTGTTGCCATTATTTTATTGCTAAAAAGGGAATGAATAGATTTGGACAAGATTAAACAAAGAGTTAAACAGTTACCTAAAAGTTAGGGTCCAATAATAACATGATTTCCCAGTTTACTCAGGTACATTTCTTGTAGGTTAGCACCAAAATCATTGTTCATGTCAAGAAAGATTGCACCTATTGCTTCCCCTTGATTGATCAAGTTTAGATTAGTTTGATAGGATTTGTAGTTTACAAAGCCATTGTAGTTATTAACTAATTCCAGGGGTAAATTGCCTCTATAAAATAGACCAAAGTAATTCCCCCGTTGACTGGACAGGAGGCAAACTTGCTGGCAAAAGCAGCCAAGTACTAGTTCTTCCACAAAAAAAAAAAAAAAAAATTACAAAAAGTGCCAGTTATTCTCCAGGTCACTAAGCAAATGAACAATCACTCTCAGTTGTAATCTTGTCCTTCACAATAACCTTTTCTCACCCAGGTGCTGGTAAATTGATTTTATGACACATTTTTATTATTTTTGAGTAAAAGACTTAAATGAAAGGATCAGTAATTTCAAGGGTTATATAGTTTCTCTTATCAAAGTGTGGGCACAACATTGCCTTTGGGCCAAAGTATTTAAAATATCTATAAAAACGTATTTAAGCAAGTAAGATGTTTTGCGTGGGCATGTTTTATGATTATCATGCAGCATTATGAATTTTAATTAAATAACTGTAATTTTAGTTATTTTTGCCTACAATATTGTCAAGAAATACTTTTTTATGTTACAGAAATAATTTTTATTCATTTGTATTATCCTAACAAATATCACATATAGTACATAGACAACAATTGTTACCTATGGAGAAAAAGATATTAACCTTGTGTACATGAAAGCTGTTGTTGTTGTTAGGTGCCGTCGAGTCGGTATCCAACTCAAAGCGACCCTCTGTACAACAGGGGAAACACTATTGTCAGTGCTTCTCTGCTGTTCATTGGGTTTTCAATGGCAGATTGATTTTTGGGAGGGGGTTGCCAGGTCCTTCTCCCAAGCCTACAGCTTCTGGTGTTCCCAGGCGGTCTCCCATCCAGGTACTAACCAGGCCCGACCCTGCTTAGCTTCAGAGATCTGACGGGATCGGATGCCACAGAGCTACGGCTGCAGGCACATGAAAGCTAACAACCTTAAATTCTTAGAACAGACCTCTGTTACAAATGCATATTGACAAGAGAAAAAATAGAAATTATTAACCCAGGAAATGCATACTTCTCAAAGAGATGGTTTTGAATTTCAGCTTATATAGAATTTTCAACAAAGAATAAATAATTTTTAGGAAGTAACAAGATAAAGACAAAATACTTTGAGAAGTTGTTAGTAGCTACTTGTTGTTGTTAGGTGTCATCAAGTCATGTTCGACTAATGTGACCCTCATAGGTTTTCAATGGCTGTTTTGGGATTTTCTGAGGAGTGGATTGCCACATACTTCTCCCATTTTTGCATTGCTGGGAATCGAATAGGGACCTCAGAGACTGCAGAGCAGCGCTCTATCAACTGAGCTAAATCCCATCCTAGTAGGTAATTAGGAAAAAACAAATTCAGGTAAAATGTACTTAGTAAATCCTGTTAATATATGTTTCCATTCCAAGATCACCATCATGGTGTTGCATATCCCACATTGCAGTTTTCAAAACCATTTTAAGATTAACATATGTCTGTACCTCTCCCAGGTTGGAGTTGTTCATTAATGGCTCTATAGTTCTAAGGTCTTGTTGGTAGCCCCATTCCCATGGCTTCAATGCACACTAGAGTGGAGGATTTTTGCTCCTCTGTGGAATGCCCTAGTTGGAAAAATTTGTAATGGTTCAAACCTATGGTTCCACTAAGTATTTTCCTAGTGGATCCTCTTTGTGGTGGCCAAACTCCTTTGCCTGAGCTCTGTGGCTTTCTAGGGAATCCTTTCAAATCTAGGTCAAGGTAGCCATGCCTCCACAAATTTTGTACTGTACGCTTCTACAGAATTATCTCTGTATGGACACCGTTAAGGTGAACTAACTGTGCCTCCTGTAACTTTGTCCACTTGAACCTGCTGGGATCTCCCTAGGGATGGCCAAGGAATGATGCATCACAATGCATGGAACAGAAACTTAAAGTGAGCTTGTGTACTTCCCTGGAGACCATTCTGCTCTTTTGGCCCTGGCATTCTGAGTCTGTGATTATGACCCTCCAAGGTCTCTGGAATTCCTTTGGGGCATTCTTTTACCTTGTTCCTCATTTCTATATGAAACTTAAACAGAATTGCCTTTGCCTTCCATCTTTCTTCCAACATTCTGTTCATGATCACATACATAGGTAATCTTTAAGAAGATTTAGATTTTGTCTGTGGGTTTGTTCTTTTGTGCTCTTAACTGAATCACTCTTAATTTTTGATTTACAGCAGTTGAGATGTTTTTCTAGTATACACCTCCAAACTATCCCAGACTTTACTCATTATCCATTTTGAAAGCTAGTTCCATATTTTACATACTTGTGACAGCAACAACTGGGCTTCTCAGTATCAGTTTCTTAGTCCATGCCTATTGGGTAATTTATAAAAAAAAGTAGAACGTTGTTTATTATAGTTCTGAAGCCTGGGAAATCCGAGACCAAGGTACCTGAAGACTTGTTTTTACTAAGGTCCTGTTCCTTATTTAGGTTGGTTTCTTGCTACATTCCTACATAAAAGAAGAGAAGAATGTTGTGTCCACACATATTGCAATGGCAGAAATTAATAAAAAATGAGATTAACAGACTCCTTCTGGAACTTTTACAAGGACATTAATTCCATTTTTGAGGGCAGGACCTCATGACCTAATTGAAATTTATGTGGAAATTGAATATTCGCAGATATAGAGAATGATTTATCTATAGTTAGTATTAAATAAGATTACTGGAACAGTCCATGAAATACATCTTTTTTGACCATTTAATGATTATAAGAATCAACATCCAGAATGAAAGGATATATTTTGATTGTTTAAAAAGCATTTTATATTTTATTTTTATTAACACATAAATTCACCTTTGAAACAATTTAAAATGTGCAATTTAGTATTCTTTAGTATATTAACAATATAGATTACCCATCATGAAATAAATACTAATTTCAAAAGGTTTTCATCATATCAAAAAGAATCTCAAGCCAATTAAGCAGTTACTTCACATACCCTAGTTGCTCCCCAGGAAAACTAAACTAAACTAATTAAAACTAAAATTTACTACTGGGAACTAACTAAACAGTATGGTCTGTTTTCCACAAAATGAGGATGATCATGACATTTTTTGTTTGAACAGAATAATTGCATGCTTTTGTAACTGGACTATATGGCCTAGTGACTATTATAATAGTTAGGAAAACCATCTTAAGTGTTCCACTCCAATAATTCAAATCTCCTTGCAACCGGTTCTTGTTCTTTATTATTGCAAGTACTTGCTGATTTGCAAAACAATTAGTAACTGTCTCTGAACCATTGAAGATCTGTACTAAGAGTTCCTCTTCTGAACAAAACAACAAAGATATAAAGTTTGAAATTTATACTTAAAAAACATTTCTATTTTGTGTCATCTTTTAGGAATACCACTGAGTGGAACTTTAATGTTCTGATAGTCTAATACCAACTGGGACCAAGTATATTATTCAAAAATATAAGTCATTCTTTTTCCTTTGGACAGCATGTAATAATGAATTTATCCTGGAGTCTTGGGTTTACACTGAGGTGAAAGTGTCACTGACAGAGAAGTAGGATGTACTGCTCATCTAAATTACTAATACAGGATTTACCAGATCCTGACCTTGAATAGACAACTAAGTGATGGTACAATATTGCTATTATATCCACCTGCATTTATGAGTAGATGGATAGGATAGCACCCCATTCATTCAGCTAGCATGCTTACATCGTAATTCATGATTAGACACTGAGGATTGTCCAAGGTCTAAACGGGAGCAGGAATTGCTTTTACATAAAGAGAACATGTATTTTCCAAAGAAATAACTTTGGTACAAAATTCTAGGTTTTTGCTATTATTCCACAGTTATGAAATCCACTCTTCTGCATTCTCAACACTTTTATGTCTGATGTGTTATAAGATCTAAGAGAAAAGATATACTGTGTAAGTAAAGTGAAAAAAGAATCAGTATTTGCATTTACATTTCCACTAAACAATAATTAACAACTAATACCTTATAATGTTTCATGTATATCATATTTGTTATCTTTCTTCCACACATATTACTTCATGAAGGAATCACTTGTCTGGTTTTTGGCAATGTTTATACCACTATAGCAAGAACAATATCTAGCATGAGACAAGTCTTCAAATAAAGCAATTTGTCTTACTCTTTATTTTGAAAACAACAGCCTTCAAATTCAAATTATTTCATGTCCAGGAATTTTCTAGAAGAATCATGCCCCTGCCTTTTCAAAAGTATGTCATTTTTTTTCTTTGAACATGTTTCCATTGGCACTAAAATTTCATGGAATGATACTCCACACACCTAGTTTCTTGGCTTGAATATACCAATAGCTAAGAGGATTTGCAGTGAAAAAAATAGGTAATAAGTAGAATAAACTGAATTTTCAATTCTGCTGGTGATATTTAAAAATAAAAATTACATCAAATAATTATGTTAAGGTCTTATATTATTATCTGATGCTCAGTGGTAGGATGAGGCAGTACATTAGATATCTGGATGTGCCAGTAAATAAAATAAACAATATTCTTCTATGATACTTACATTTTATTAATATACATAATAATATATATAATTAAATATAATTAAATATATATGGAATATAGTACAATATAATTAAGATTGTTAAAGAAATAAAAACCAATATGGATTTTAGGAAGGACTATACAATTGTTTTTAAAGAACCTGGTAAGCAAAGCAGTCTGTATGCTGCCATTAAAACCTGTGTCTAGAACTATGATTCATCAGACACAATTTTAGTAAGGTAATCATGATTGGAAGTCATTATGGTCAGAAATTACAAGTACAATAAAACTGAGGATCACTGTATACCTCCATGATGACATGTGCCTAAAGACATAGTAGAAGAGGTAATGTAGAAAATGAATCTCCCATCCACCTGCAGTAGTACCACTGTAGTGTCAGATCTCAGAAGCTAAGCAGGGTGGGGCCTGGTTAGTACTTCAATGGGAGACCACCTGGGAACACCAGGGGCTATAGGCTTGGAAAAAGGACCATGCAGCAATTTGCAGTGAAAGCCCTATGAATAGTAGAGAAGCACTAACAATACTGTTTTGACTGTTGTACAGAGGGTCACTATGAGTTGGACACAAACTCGGCAGCACCTAATAACAACAATCCATTTGTCAAAATTGCATGATCACATCTATTTGATGGCAGTTAAATTATACAAAGAACAATAACTGCAAAGTAGCATGGGAATTGCAGTTTCCAGAATTTCATTTTTGCCATGGAAAAGGCATGTTCAAAGAATACTGAAATGAATGGATACTTAAAAGTATATTATCTACCACAATTTCTCTCTCAATTATGCACAAACTTACTGGGCATCATGTAGACCATACAAATTATCATGCTTACAGGAGCAGACTGGAATCTGAGTAGGCTCAGGACAATATTTTGGCATAAAACTTGGGCAGTAGCAGCAAAAATAGATTGACTATATACAATGATATTGATCAAACAAGTGAAGTAATTAAAGATACTTATGTAGAGTTTGCTCACTGAGAGAAAATAAAAGCATAGATATGTTAAAAAAAATCTGAAATAAACATTGTAGTTCTCAATATAAATTGGAGATTAAGGTGTGAATTTATATTTACATATTCTATATGCATATTTGCCTGCATCCTTAGCACTGTGGCATCTGATCCCATCAGATCTCAGAAGCTAAACAGGGTTGGGCTTGGTTAGTACTTAGATGGGAGACCACCTGGGAACACCAGATACTGTAGCCTTCAGAGAAGGACCCAGCAACCCACTCTCAAAAATCAATCCCCACCAAAAACCCTACGAATAACAGAGAAGCACTGACAATAGTGTTTCGCCTATTGTGCATAGGGTTGCTATGAGTCGGACACTGACTTGAGGGCACCTAACAACAAAAGTAATATATGCATATTTATACACACAAATCCATACATATGCAGGTTTACATGTATATATAGAAATGTTACCACAAGAGACCAATCCCTGGAGAAAGGCAGGTCAACAACAAAAATAAGGAAGATCATCAACTGGATGGACTGACACATGGATGCAACAATGGGCTTAAACATCAAAAAGAGAGTGTGCCTGGCACAGTGTCAGGGAGTATTTTGTTGTTGTTGTTGTACATAAAGTCTCTATGAGTCGGACCCAACTCAACAGCACCTAGCAACAAAACAACATATGTATAAATATATATGTGTGTGTGTAGACAGATAGGTATAGATAGATAAATAGATAGATAGATAGATAGATAGATAGATAGATAGATAGATATCACACACACACACACACACACACACACACACACACACACAGATACACACAAATTTGGGAGAAGGACGTGGTAATCCACTCCCAAGGTAATCCTGAAAACAGTCAAAAATTGAAAACCCAATGAGGATCCCCATAAGTCAGACACAACTCAAGGGCACTTAACAACAATAACAACATTACACACACATTAAGCATAAATTCACACATGTATGCCTATATGCATCATTTCCGTATGTGTTTGTGAACATGGACATAATCTCTATCTACTGAGAAGATCTAAGAACTGTGATAACTCAATAGCAAAAAACACAATTTGTGTCTTTAGATAATAGTTTATAAACACCATTCTCCTCTAAAAGGATCCAAGGCTTTCTGGAGAAATGACTACTTCCAAGATTGGTTCAAAAGTTTGAAAATGATCTAAGATATATTGGCGGGTTCGGGTCTAGGTGCATGTGAACATGCCCAAAAGTACAAATATACTCATATGTGATGGAACAATGTAAAAGTCACAAAAAAAAATCTATTTATTTATTTATTTATTATTTATTTATTTATTGAGAAAGGGTCTCTCTTTGTACTCAAGGCTATCCTAGAGCTCACTATATAGATCAGGGTGGCCTCAAACTCTGGTTGATCATCCAATGAAAGCCTCTTGAGTACTGGGATGATAGGCATGCACCACTACATCTGGCTTTGAAAGAGCTTCTATTGTACAAAAATGTGATACCTCCAGTATCAAAAGAAATAATAAAGGATCATGAACAATAAACAAAATGTTATTTTTAAGTTCCATCAAGCTGGCTCCAACTCATAGAGATCCTATGTAGAATAGAATAAAACACTAGCAGATACCTCTCCATACACATGATCTTTTTTATGTTTAACCCCATTGTTTCATCTATTTTGTCAATCCATTTAGTTGAAGGTCTTCCTTTTTTTAATTGACCCAACACTCTCCAAAACATGCTGTCTTTCGCCAGGACTGGGCCCTCCTGACAAACATGTTCAAATTAAATAATATAGGCATATATTAATGAGTACATTAAATTAAATTTGATGAGGAATAAGATAATTCCCATGTCTTAAACTACCTCCTCAATATTAATTTCCAGATGTCAGCATTATATAGAAGAATATCTTTATTTCTAACAAGTGCACTCTCAGGCCTTCTTGACTTCATAAGGCATCATATCGCAGCTTACTCTCAGTTAGATTAGAAATAAAAATGTTATTTGTACTATTCTTATAATATTCTGTAAGTTTGGGATTATTTAACATGAAAAATAATAATAAATCTA
>VMDO01027283.1:0-25458 GCA_007922755.1 Pedetes capensis
TACCATCTTTCATTCAGTGAGACATGAATGTATAAGCATCTACACTGATATATATCATTAACTAATAAATTCAGTTAATATACAAGTAATCTATTCTTTTAACAAGTGTAGAATGAATATATTTCAAATGGTTGAAACTCAATCTGATCTATTAAAATGCACTTCACATTCCTAGACAAGGGTTAAACACTACTAACTGACTTAAGCCTGCAGCCATAGCCCTGTGGCATCCGATCCCGTCAGATCTCAGAAGCTAAGCAGGGTCGGGCCTGGTTAGTACCTGGATGGGAGACCGCCAGGGAAAACCAGAAAAGCTGTAGGCTTGGGAGAAGGACCTGGCAACCCCTTCCCAAAAATCAATCTGCCATTGAAAACCCTATGAACAGCAGAGAAGCACTGGCAATAGTGTTTCCCCTGTTGTACAGAGGGTCACTATGAGTCAGATACCGACTCAACAGCACCTAACAACAACAACAACTGACTTAAACCATTATCTTGGTGTAAAACAAAGTTTCACTGCTATAGCTCCTTTAAGTAGTACAGCATGAAATCTTTATATATAAAATCTTTATAAATATATATAATATATAAAAATACATATATAATATATTTATATATATAATCTTTATATATAAAATCATTACATATTTAAAAATGAAATAGTAAATGAGGATCTATAAAGTGATATGGAAACTTCAATTAGTAATTACATATTGGGCTATAAATTCAGTCCTGTGCCAGATATTTTGGCTTTGAAGGTACTTGAAACATCATATCATCCTCTACAGAGCTTACTGCATCACTTATAAATTATTTTGTGGTGCTTTAAAATAATTTTTATTGTAAATATACTATTTCTATAACTGGGTTGAAGCTTCTCAAACACAAAAACAACATCTTTTATGTTTTGGAATCCCCACTTGATGATTGTTGTCTGAAATCAATAGATAACTCCATTGGCAATACATAGGTAAATACTATGAATCTGTAGTCATAGAGCTACAGTGACAACTATCCACTCAACTAGCATGTCTCTATAAAATAATAATTTTTAAAAAACTGAAAAATATAAAAATTGTATTTCATTAAAAAGATACTAAGAAATAATGAATGATATACAAGTGTTGTTGTTATTAGGTGCCATCTAGTAGGGTCAGACTCATAGTGACCCTATGTTCAACAGATGATACACTACCCAAAACTGTGCCATGCCCTGCACTATTGTCAGTTCTTCTCTGTCATTCATAGGGGTTTCCACGCCTGATTGTTTTTTTGGAGTGGTTTGCCAAGTCATTCTCCCAAGCCTATAGTACCAGGTACTCCCAGGTGTCTCCCATCCAAGTACTAAGCACGCCAAACCCAGCTTGGCTTCCAATATCTGACAAAATTGGATGCCAGGGGGCTATGGCTGTAGGCAATATACAATTAGAAATTCATAGTGCTTTATTTGCTAAAGGAATAAAGGCTATTTTTAATAGAAAATCTTCCTATTTGAGTCCTAGTTCTACTCAAGTACTTTTTTATTTATATGATAAATCCTTGGTCTTAAAATATTAATAAAGGAAAAGTCAATGTTTTTTTAAAAAAAACTAGAAACAAAGCACATAGCAATTTAAACCTCTTTAGTTATTTCTTAATATACACAAAAGATCAGATCTAAGTTGGCCAAACTTGAAAAACTCTTGCAGTGAAAAACAATCTTTGAAATTCTGCCAACATACATTTGATTATCTCCTTATAATGGATCAAGACTATTCTTATTAAAATCAAGTAAACAATTGTTAATGCTTATCAAAATCCATCAAAGCTATCTAACTTACTATTAAGCTGACATAATTATAGAAATAGTATTTTAGTCATTTTGTTTTCAAATATATTTTCACTAATCTGTTTGTTTCATTAAGAGATTACCTTGCAAGAGGTTACAAAGAAATGGAAATATATTATTATCTCTAATGAACAATTCTACTATTAGTTCCTAAACAATTCTGCTCAGGTTGAGTGACTATAAATGAAAGACTGAAAATTGTTTGTGCACCATGTATTGAGACATCATTCAGTTTTTGGACTTGAAAAAGTTCAGGGCCTTGTTTATGTGGGAACTGGCATGAACACTTTTATATCTTTATACATAAAAATCAAGTATTGTGGTTAAGCAAACATGTTAACTACTCAAGAAACAGATGCACTGATACAGAAGAAAGTATTTTAAAAGGTCTTATTTCTCCTCTGGGAAAAGCTTCTCACATTTTTCCACTAAAGGAACCCCAAGACCCTTGGGAAGCTTTTACTCACAGAGAAGTTAAGTGCCACCTTTAACAGAAATCAGGCACTTGATTTAAAGTAATCCCTAACAAGCATACCTTTAAAGTTAATGCAAATTTTGCATTCTACTCTATACAAACAGGATTTGTTTTGCCACGGACTTGGAGTAAAATCATGTCCAGGGTAATGTATAAGTCCATTCTATAGTTCCACAACCTTCTGCTGTATCTCTACATACCCAGGCAACCATTATGCTTCTAGGGCAATCTTTGGCTGTTTCTCAGCCTCTTCAATTTTGAGAAAATGATTATGAAAATGTGAAAGTCATAATTATAATATTTTTCCTCAAGGCTTTCTTTTTCTTTAGGGGTCATTTCTAATTGTGTCCTGTAGTTGAGATAACGCAATCACTTTTTTCTCTCTACTGGCAGGTAGGCCTTGGTTGTGAAGTGTGGATGCCTGCTTTCTACTTGTATTTCTGGTGGTTCTCTCCATTTTTATCTATACAAGCTCTTCACCTAAAGTCCTGGTTTAATCATACATCTTGTTCTAACATGCAGTGCCCACGTCATTACTTGTTAGCTCTAAACCACAGGTTCCACTTTAACCATGGGTCTGCAGTGTCTCTGCTAGACAGCCTCTTCCAGTGAGCACCGACGTTACCAACTGTGCTTTGGCATTCTTTCTCTGTTTTAGCTTCTCAACCAATATTCAGAATCCAGGGCTATCTTCACCCAGCAAAAGTATAACTACACATAAAACCTAATAGTTGACCACAAACTATTTTTTTTCTAATTATATTATGTTCTTTAGCTAAGGAAAACTGGTAAAGAGCAATGATATATCATTAGGATGTCTTTGAGGTTGACTTATGGCAATAGTGTAAACACATAAATATATAGATGGATATGTGGGAAATAGGTAACTGCCAATTTTCAATAGATAAATATTCTGATGAGAAATATTTTTGAAAATCAGACATTTTAAAATTATAAGTTGAAATTCTGGTTGACAATCATAAATACTTAAAATTATTTTTAAAGCTATATTTAAATACTGAACAGATTTACCAGTCATCAGAGCGCGTGCCTTCTTCAAAATGGATATTTCCTACAGTCTCCAACTCAATTAGCAAAAACGGAGTCAATAACCCATGACTTTTCTTCTTTTGTTTTACTTCAATACGATAAATTGCTTCAATTCTATTGAAGAAAAAAAAATACATATATATATATATATATACAAGTATCCAAATGATCTAAAACTCATTAAACAACATTAAAATTCATGGTTTTTTTTTTTTCTTTTTTTCTTTTTTGTGGTACTGGACCACTGAGCTGCACCCCCAAACCATTTTTTTTTTTTTTTTTTTACTTTTTGAGACAGGGTCTCACTAAATTATGCAGAATGCTTCTGGTTTCGAACTTGCTATCCTCTGGCCTCTGCCTCCCTAGCTGCTGGGATTACAGGCATGTGCCACCGTGCCCAGGTCATGAGATTTTTTTTAAAGTGATATTAAATACCGGTAAATACTGGTACATCAGCACCTTCTTTTTAATAGATAAAGAAAGGGTGGCATTAATAGTTAAACCAAGTAAAAGATATTTTATTTTGTGACTAAAATCACCTCAAACTTTGTTAACCTCATTCAGAATATGTGAAGGTGAAAAGACTATCCTCTAAGACTGTGGTCATTTTTCTTTCTTCTGCCTCAGTTTTCTCAATAAAATGGCAATATGAATAGTACATATACCTTAAAGGGTTATTTTGAGGATGATATGCAAAATACAGGTAAAACTCTTAGCAAAGAGTCTGGAGTAACATCCGTGTCAAAAAAATGTTACTATTAATTTTGTTAATATTACCACAGGGGACAGTAGCTTATTCACTTAATACCTTGTCGTTGTTAGGTGCCATCAAGTCTAGGGAGAAGGACTTACTACCTTAGTTAATTAAAAAATGTACTGTGAACTTAGGACTGTGTACATGCTTTGCTGGGTCTCATCCATTTGGAAAGTTTCTGCACCAGTAACACTATTGCTTTTAGTTTGCAGACAGAAGAACAGGGATGTGACATAAAGCCACTCACAAGCAGCTCACTGTTCTTAATTAAGAACTGCCTCTGCAAAAACCCATATGCTCGTTTTGAGCCAATGACCGTTGAATATCCTATGAACTGGAACTGAGAATCCATTTCATTTTTTACTTCATACTATAATTCTTTCCTCTCCTGAAGAAGAGATCTGAGCTCAACTGATGGCCCCAAACATCCTTATTTTTTCATGTTTCAAATCTGAATAACTATATAATTCATTAAACATACTCATCTAGTTTTTTGTTCCAGAATGTTACCCTTTCATTCAAGGCATTTAGTTTGGTCAATATCTTCTGTTGAAGACTTAATTCTTCTGTGACACTTTCACAACTCCTTGGTTTTTCAACCTCAGTTACTTTATTGTTATTGGATCTATCACTGTGCCCTTTGCCAGATCCCTTGAGGTCAGCCAGTTCCCGTTCCAGCTATGGGAAACAATGTTTCAGAGAGTAACATAAAAATAAACTAAGACCAAGTATGAATTTAGATCTTAATTTTTAATGAAATCTATTAAATAGTTAATTTAAATGAACAAAGTAGAAATCTAGGTAATAAACAGGCCATACAAAGCAATCTAAATATCTGATTTCAGGTTTGGTTTAAGTTCAGTCAGCTAATTTCTCTTGAATAATGACTTTAAGTATATGAAACATGTCATTTTCTCTATTGAAAATAAGAAAAGTAAAGAAATAAACAATGAAATATGGTTGAGTTTGCTTATATTAAAGCCAAAGAAAAATTTAAATAAATGCTGACTTCGGGATAAATAAAATTTTAAACTTTAGATAATGTTGTAATTTTTAACATACCGACTTTTTGATTTTTCAATGTTTATTCAACCATGGTGTTCTAAAAAGAAGTTAACCATAAAAAATACACGAACACTTGCATATAGGGGTACACATTTTTCCTTTTGCCTTAGTCTCCTACATGGCTCAAAACAACAATGGTCTTTTTTCCCCCCAGATTTTGTTATTTTGGTGATTTTTTGTTGCTGTTCATAATGGTCTTTTGGCATTAATCTGAATATTTTTAAATGATAAAGTTAAGTATCTTGATTACTAAGGATTTGGGCACTCCTCACTGTAATTCCAACTTCGTAGGATTTCAAGATAAATTATACTGTACAATGTCTACGAAAAAAAATTTACTAGCTGAGCATGGTGGTACACGCCTTTCATCCCACTACTCAGGAGGCAGAGGCAGGAGGATCACAAGTTCAAGACCAGAGGCTGTCTGCATAATTTGGTGAGACTCTGTCCCAAAAAGTGAAAATATGGGCTGGGGGTGCAGCTTAGTGCTGCAGCACTTGCAAAGTATGCAAGCACGACACCCTGGGTTCATCATCCAGTACTGCAAAAAAAAAAAAAAACTAATTATCTGCATTTCCTCGATATGATAGCTATATTTAGCTGTTAAAAAAACCAACTAAGCATATTTATAAAATGTCTATAGTTTACATAATCTATAGCTATTACTTTGCACCTTTGCAGACTTAATATCAGTTGAGTATGTTGAGTATCCCAAATTTGAAATTATTAAAATCTGAAACTTAATATATGTCATATTTTCATATTAGGGATGTCCTATATTGGTAAAGTCTATGCAAATATGCCAAAATCTGAAACACTTTTGGTTCCAAGCATTTAGAATAAAGGATACTCAATCTATACATGCATGTATACTCAAAAATAGCAAATATAAAATGACTTCTGTATACTGGTCTCCTGTAGGTTTTCAAATAATTTAAATTTTATTAATGTTATACTTTATAAATATCTTTCTGATTAAAATAGTTAAAACCTTCTCATTTTAGAAAAAATATTAACTATACTTCAAAGCACTGAGTTTCTTCTCTCTCTCTCTCTCTCACCCTCTCTCTCTCTGTCTCTCCCTGTCTTTACTGAGGGGTTGAGCCTGCGGCCTTGCACATAATAGGCAAGTGCTTCCACCACTGAACTGCACCCCCACCCTCTTTCTTATTTTTTACCTTGAGACAGGGTCTTTCTAAGTTGCACAGGCTGCCTTCCTCTGGCCTCAAACTCAAGATCCTCTTTCCCCAGCTTCCCAAATTGCTGGGATTACACGCATAGGCCATGTTCCCTGGATTTAAATTTTTTGGGGGGTGCTAGGGATTGAACCTAGGACCATGAACATGCTAAACATGCACTCTGCCACTAAGATACACCTCTAGCAAAGTCTTGGTTTTTAATGGCTATAAACTATTCTATCTTAATAATGAATGGCATTTCTCTTGTTATCATTTAAGTAGTTTCTTACTTTTTGTTGTTATGAATAGAGCAGTGATAAATAGCCATAAAATGTGCTACAAGTAGATTTACTGAACCAAAGGTGCATTCATAGGCTGTTAATGCACATGACCAAAGTTATCTACCCATCAGTGATTTACAGTGCATTACATTAAACCTCACCAGCCCAGTATTGTCATATGTTATGCTTTGATAAATTTATATGTGAAAATGGTTTCTTGATATCTTAATTAGCACTTAGAAATTAATAATTGAGAGGGAGTTTCTTTCAAGTGTTTATTAGTCATTTTTTACTTCTTTTGTAAAGTGTTAGTTTATGTAGTTTACTCAGTTTTCTATTTGGATATGTACTTTTTAATCCTGTTTTACTTCTGAGTACTTTCATATTAAGGATAAAAATCATTGTCCATCATGTTTGTTGAAAACAGGTTTTTCAGACTGTCTTTTGTTTCTTATTTTTATTAATAATGCTTTTAGTACAAATTCATCTCATCTTTTTGTTTTGCAATTAAATCTACGTTTTGTTCCTTTATGATTTCTAGTATTTCCTTTATCTGGTAGGCTGAAATCAGTTAAATATATTCAGCTAAATATCTATTCCTGATGTTTTTCATGTTTTCATTTTTACATGCAATTCTTTTTTCCCTATTGGGATTTACTTTTGGTAAACTGTAAAGACCCAACTTCCCTACTCCCAAATAGTTTGACAATTTTTCTAACATCATTTGTTGAGTAATCCATTGCTTTTTCATATTAAAAAAAAACTGCAGTATGTTTTATATATACAAGGTTCTGTTTTGAGGTAAATAAATCTTTAATTTTTAAGGTCTATGTTTAATAAATGAAATCAAATTTATTCTAAATGAAAAGCACATATAATAAAGTACAATTTCATTTAAAGTTCTCACTTTGTTGTATAGCTTAATAGTACTAATAAAGTGATATTTTAGCACTTTAAACAAGAAAATGAATACTGAGTACAACCTAATGGTATCTAATAAAAGTGCAGCTGAAATAAGTAACTGAATCATACTGAATCAGACAGCTTTTTAAAAATTTCACAACTACATAAGCCTATATACTTTTTTAAACTTCAGATTTATAGGAACAGAATGCAGTTTAGTTAAGCACATAAAAGCAAAACTTTTTGGGGTATCTTTCACTTAAAATTTTATATACATATATATATATACACACACACACACATATACATGCATATATATTTAAAAGATTTTGCTCTTATCAGATTGTTTTCTCAAGATGTAGCCACCAAGAGTTACATTATTAAATCTTAAATCTTACATTTTTTTTAGCAAAGCTGAATAATTTTATTCGTTCTTCTGGCAACTTTTGTAATTTGCATTTTCTATCATTCAGTTTTTCAAGGTCTTCATTAAGATGCCTCTGAACGGTTTTTATGCGCATATTGTAATACATTATTTTTTTCATGGCAGTGGTCTAGCAGTAAGAAAGAAAAAAAAGATGAACTAAAACAAATTGTAGGTAATTATTAGTGGTACTAAATGAATATGATGAGACTATAAAGTAATAGCTGTAAAGTTTTGCTAGCTCAGTTACTAATCCTGATGATAGCTGGAATGACAATGACTCACACAGTTCTGTATTTAAATTTAACATGCAAAATATAAGTAAGTTCCAAAGCTTCTCTTTGTAGATAATATTTAAGTGTGAGGTATATTTACATTTATTTCCAGGATGACAACACGAATAGACTATAGATAGAATTTATAAATAAATATCAATTAGCTTAAAAGCCAGTCTTACTTACGCAAATATATAACCACATTATTCCTATTTGATCAACTGAGGAAAAAAATAAAGAAACTTAAAAGAATTAAAAGCAAATATAATTTTACTCAACTCATTTTTTTTAAAATCCTGGCTAATAAATAGGATTTTTTTCTAAATCTATAAAGGGATTATCTTCCCTTTAGACTGAGCAATTTACTAAGTTGTCAATCTAATCCAATTATCTTGATTTTTTAATAATGATTAACCATCCAATTATTAATAAGTTAATCATGATAAATTAATCACATACACTTTTATATAGTACATTAGCTAAATGGTGCTTGGGAGTTCTATTGATCATAATGAGCTGTGTGAAGAGAACATGAACTAATCATTGTTGTTGTTGTTAGGTGCCGTTGAGTCCGACTCATAGTGACCCTATGTACAGCAGATTGAAACAATTCCCGATTCTGTGCCAGGCAAATGATCTTATTTATGTTTAAGCCCATTCTTGCAGACACTGTGTCAACCCATCTGGTGGAGGGTTTTCCTTTTTTTCCGCTGACCTGCCACTCTCCCAAACATGATGTTTTTCTCCAGGGATTGGTCTCTCCTGACTACATGTCTGAAATACGTAAGACGCAGTCTGGCCATTCTTGCTTCCAAGGAGCACTCTGGTTGCACTTCTAGGACAGATCTGTTGGTTCTTTTGGCAGTCCATGGTATATTCAATAGACGTCTCCAGCACCATAATTCAAAAGCACTGATTCTTCTCCTGTCTCCCTTGTTCAATGTCCAGCTTTCACAACCACATGATGTGGCTGAAAATACCATGGTATGAGTCAGGCACACTTTCGTCTTCAATGTGACATCTTTACTTTTCAATACTCTAAAGAGATCTTTGCCACAGCTTTTCCTAGAGCAATGCGTCTTTTGATTTCTTGACTGCTGCTTTCAGGGTGTTGATTATAGAGCCAAGCAAAGAAAAATCTTGGACAACCTCAATCTTTTCTCCATTTATTGTGAAGTTGCATGCTGACCCAGTCGTAAGGATTTTTGTTTTGTTGATGTTTAGTCGTAACCCATATTGAAGGCTATGATCTTTGATCTTCATCAGTAAATGTTTTAAATCCTCTTCATTTTCAGCAAGCAGAGTGGTGTCATCTGCATAATGCAGGTTGTTAATGAGTCTTCCTCCAATCTTGATGTCACGTTCTTCCTCATACAGTCCAGCTTCTCGGATTATTTGCTCAGTGTATAAATTGAAGAGATAGGGTGAAAGTATACAGCCCTGACGCACACCTTTCTCAACTTTAAACCACTCAGTGTTTACTTGTTCTATTTGAACAACTGCCTCCTGGTTCATGTACAGATTTCTCATGAGCACAATGAGGTGTTCTGGTATTCCCATTTTCCGAAGTGTTATTCATAATTTGTTATGATCCACACAATCAAATGCCTTTGCATAGTCAATAAAACATAGATAGACATCTTTCTGATATTCTCTGCTTTCAGCTAATATCCACTTGACATCAGCAATGATGTCCCTGGTTCCAGGTATGCTACAAAAATGTGAGCTAATTTTAATTGCTTACTTAAAATAATGAAGGTGCTTCTCTTTACCAAAAAATCTGTATCTCAAACAAATGAGAAGACTTGTACAGTTTTAGACATATATTTTCTATAGCTGCAGAACCTTTTATGTGATTTATATAGTATACAGTGTTTAGTCTATATCTCATGGGAGAAGGACGTGGCAATCCATTCCTGAGGCAATCCCGAAATGATCAGACATTGAGAACCCTATGAGGGTCACTATGAGTTGGATATGACTCGATGGCACCTAACAACAACAATAACAGTCTATATCTCAAGAGAATTATTTGGCATAAAAGACAGAATAGAAATAAATATATATGATGAACAGGCCAAAAGAATTGCCTTTCCTCTTGCATATTAGGAACGTCTGAAATGGAAATCACTAAATTCCTCTGCTAAAAATAAGGCATTCATAACAGAGGACCTTTTAGAAAAGAATTTGTTTTAGCATAATAAGCCAATTTTAAAATCCCCAGTAAAGAAGAGCTAAATTTCTAAGGAGAAGAAAACATATAATTTAAGAAATGGCAAATGATATTTCTTGGTTTTTCACATATTTGAAGAAAACAGAAAACCCAATACAAAATTCTTTGAGTCAGTGACAACTAAAAAGAATTTGCAATGAATTCTCAAATCTAAAACAACATGGGGTCGGGTGGGGTTAGTTTATTTTGCCAGATAAAATACAGGATGCTAATTTTAGTTTCAGATAAAATTAATTTGTTTTAATATCATACTTACTATTCTTATCCTTTTTAAATTATAGTAAAACATTATTTTTTTATGAAATTCAAACTTAACTTGGATTTCCCCCAAGGTGGGAGACAAAAATTTAAAAACTACACTTTGTTTCAAAGAATTTTAATGAGCAATATATTCACATGTGTGAAAAACCAAAAAAACCTAAAAGATATGAGGAAAAGTCTACTTTCCACACCTGGGTCCACTTCCCAGTTATCTAATCTTCTACAGGGAATCACTGATCTTTATTTAGAAATAAAGACACTAGAGTGTCTCTCCCTAGTTTTTCCTACTTTATTTTTCTATTTTTACTATTCCTACACTTTTCAAAATCACTTAGTGTGTCACAATAATAGGAGAGTTATTAACAAGGATTTTTTTTGTCTTTGTTATTTAAGAGTATATATTAAGATTTCAGAGAAGTAAGGAAGGCTGTAAACTGTAAAGATATAACAAACCAATTTTGTAGGTTGTCTATATACAATTTGCTTTTTGTGTTTGGACATTTAGGAATTAACGTGAAAGTCATTTTTAAGGACTTTAGTAGGATTGCTTGCCTGTTACAAGGTTTTTTGTTTTTGTTTTTTTAAAAAGAAAATTAGACTAATTATAATGTTAAATTCAATTGTATGTTTGTGCTAAAACAAAATTTGATCCCTTTGTTTCTTTGGTGGCCAAAAAATATTTGAAAGTCATATAGGAGTATGCTTAACTATAGTATTATAGTGATTATTTTTATAGTACTTAACAATTAAGATGGGCTTTTATGTATGTTAACTCACTGAACCTCCACAACAACCCTGTGGCAAAGGGTAGGTACTACTTTCATCATCACTATCTATTTTATTTTATTTTGTGGTACTAGGGGGCCAAATCCAGGGCCTAACATACATTTTGCAAGTGCTCTGCCACTGAACTATATACCTCTAGGCCTTTTTAAAATTTTTTAATTGAGACAGGGTCTCACTAAATTATACAGGCTGCCTCTGGCCTTGAACCTGCAATCTTCTTGCTTCTGCCTCCTTAGTTGCTGGGATTACAGACATGTGGCCCCATGCCTCGCCATCGTCATTATTTCAATACTTCAGAAATGCTTCAATACTTCAGAAACTGAGGCTTGGTGAGGTGAAAGGTCTTGCATAACAATGGACAGTAATAGGGCTTGAATCTAAGTCATCTGATTTGAACCCTCATGTTTTCGCCTCTGTCCCATGCTGTCTCCATTGTAGTCCTCTTGGTAGGTTCTGACTTCACTTGCCTCCTATAGTTTATAGAAACTACTGCACAGTCATGGAGTGAAGAATCAGCAGTATTCTACTAAAGAATTTATCACAGAGAACTGACACAACTTGTCTTCTTATGAATGGTAATGAAGAAAGCATATTAGAAATACCTATCAAATGTATAAATTAAAAATTCTGAATTGAAAGATCATTTTGGTCTGAACTGTAATAAATATCCTATTGCATCTTAAAAAGTAAAGGAAAGATTAGGTATTTTACAGAGAGAAAACTGAAGCATGATGTAAGAAAAGATGTCAGCAACTGTAGCAATTCCTTATTTTGTTCTTTGAACGATACCACTCTTGACATACACAAGACTCAATCAAATATATGAGAACCTCAGTGAGAATGTCAGACATACTTACTTCTCTTAGTTCTCCTTCACAGTTTCCTCTGCAAGTTCCTCCTCCTCATCCCCAACTCTAACACCCAAATGCCACACAACCCACTCATATTTCCCTGTGATCCAAACAGTCCACAGCTTTAAGTTCCATCTTTCTGCTTGCAAATCTCCTGTTTGTGTCTCTAACCAGCAAAACTCTCTTACATAGCAGACACATACCCAACCACTTACTTACATTGAACATGTGCCCTGGATATTCAAAGACTGTTCAAACTTCATATGCCTAAAATTAAATTGTGTTTCTTCCTCCTACACCTACTTTTCCTGTGTTCTTCCTCATCTCATCAAATAATAACTCACTCCTTTAATTGCACATATTAAAATCTTGGAATTGTTCTCTTGGAATTATACCCCTTCATCAGTAAACCAGATGGGTTCTACTTTCTAACTACCAGAATATGACTATTTCTTACCTCTTCCTTTGCTAACACACTGTATCCAAATATCCACATCTCTCATCTAAGTTAATGGAATAATCACCTAATCCTCTATTATCAATCCATTATCCAAGAGAATCCCTTTAAAATATTAGTCATTTTGTCCCTCTTCTGGTCAAAAATTTTCAGTGGTCCCCATCTCATTCAAAGTAAATGCCAAAGTACTTGTAGCATTCTACATGGTCTCACACAATCTGGTCCCTACACTACTGTCTTCATTTCTTCCATCCCTTTTCCTCAAGTACTATAGCCATACTCCCCTCTTTGTTCTTCAAATATGAGAGGCATGCTCCTGACTCAGGGACTTTGCACTTGCTGATCCTTGAAAAGCTCTTTCCTTAGATATGACATAGCTTGCTCCCTCACTTATTTCGGATTTTGGCTCAAATGTTGCCTTATGAGCAAATCCTTTCCTGACCATTCTATATAAAATAGCTGATACCCCTTCCCCTGCCCTCTACCAACAATTCCTTTTCATTTAGTTGTTTTATTTTTCCATAGCATTTATCACGATCTGACATCCTACTTGTTTGCTCATTTAGTTGTTTATTATCTGTCTTCTCCCACTAGAATGTAAATTCCAAGGAAGAAGGGATTGGTTACGTCACTCTACTCTCTAGTGCCCTGAACTGGGCCTGGAATATGGTAAGCATTAAATATTTGTTAGATAAATGAGCTAGCCAACTAACTTGTGAAGCATGTTTGCTCTGTTCATCTTTGTAGAATCTGTGTCTGATGTTAAACTACACAGATGATAGTGGAAATTTCAAAAATATGGTTGATACTGTGAAGTTTTGCTGTTATTTTTTATTCAACATTGCTGGAAAAGATATTCCCTCTTGGACCTCCAATGATTAAAAATTTATTACTAGAAAAGAACACTAGCCCTTTGCTCAGTATTACAAGACAGTTCACTTTTTAGACTGAGAGTGGAGAAGAAAATAATTTCAATCCTAAAGAAAACTGAAGGGAGAATGGCATTTGAGAATAAATTCTTGGGCTAGCAAGAGAAACAAGTTAAGATTAATGGATAAAGGCATTCCTTATCTATGTTAAGCTGATGGGTGGGTCATAAGGAAAAATGTTGTTGTTGTTAGGTGCCATCATGTCAGTATCCGACTCATAGTGACCCTAATATACAACAGGCAAAACACTGTTATCAGTGCTTTTCTGCTATTCATAGAGTTTTCAATGGCAGATTAATTTTTGGGAGTGGGTTGCTGGGTCCGTCTCCCAAGCCTACAGCACTTGGTGTTTCCAGGCGGTCTCCCATCCAAGTACTAACCATGCCCGACCCTGCTTAGCTTCAGAGATCTGATGGGATCGGATGCCACAGGGCTATGGCAGCAAGCAGGAAAAAATGGGAGGACCTTACATGGGGCAGTCCCATTCTTGTCACATTCTAGATACTCAAAAACTATTTGAGTGAACAAATGGAGCAAGCGGAGTGGCACTGGACTGGAAGGAGAGGTAAAGATATAAGAAGGAAAGTGTATTGATAAGCATGGAGAGTTCCTCTAACCTCTATTATGAAATTATAGATTCCTTGCTGGCATGTCAAAAGTGGGCCCCTTACTGTCAGCAGCAACCCAGGAACTACTCCCTTCATAATTTCAGAGGGCAGTGTGCAGAGATCTGCTTACATATCCAGGAAGCCTGAACCTGCCTTTAATTAGATTAAAATCTAATCTTTCACATGCTACCATCAAACATGGGTATTTTCTAATTTTGATATGAAACATCCCAGATACAAAGTGATTACTTACTAACATTACTACTTTTATTTAGGCTTTAATTTTTGATAGCAATAGACCAATTAGTCTACACTGATGATAATTTTATAGGTCTCCTTTTAGTTTTGTATAATTACAAACAATATTTTTCAGTTACTTCACCTTCCAGTACTACCATCAAATTCCCATATTAATATTATTATTTGTATACTTTTATGTGAAACATCCTGCTGACTGGGCAAAAGTAGAACTGCAGACAAGAACTGACTAGATAATCCTACCTTACATATGGGGACACAGCCAGAAAGCAGTTAACTAGTCAAATTTAAGTCACAGATACCTGATTAGGGCTATACTTACATCTGCAAGTTCCTTGATTTGCTTTGCTGACACATCAAATGTGTCAAGTCTTTGAAGAGAAGGCAGGTGATACAACATATGTGTGGAATAATTACACAGCTGACAAACTGGATTGGCTTTATACTGAGGATCATACAGACATAAATCCTTTAGGCAAGGCAGCCTGGTTAAGTTAGTGAGGTCCTAAAACAATAATGATAATGTTCAGTTAATTAATTGCAATTGTCTATTTCTAAGTCTGCAGCCATAGCACCCTAGCATCCCATCTCGCCTGATCACTGAAGCTAAGAAGGGTGGGCCTGATTAGTACTTGGATGGGAAACCACCTGGGAATAACAGGTGCTGTAGGCTAGGAGGAAGGACCTGATAACCCAGTTCCCAAACAATTTGCCATTGAAAACCCTATGAATAGCAGAGACACACTGACAATAGTGCAGGGCATGGCACAGTGTCAGAGAGTGGTTCATTCTGCTGTACATAGGGTCGCTATGAGTTGGACCCAAGTTGACAGCACCTAACAACAACAACAAACTATGTATTCCAATTCCAACCTTAGAGCCATCACATGAGTAGACTTATTCATTAGGACAATGTTACTGCCTCTGCGTGGTCCTTTTTGCTAACTGTTGCCCCAAGAGTGCCCTTATTTTGTACACTTACCACCTAGAAACATTGTTCTCCATCTTCTTTGCTCCCCAGATATCTGACACACTTATCAAAAGCTAGAGGATCCCCCCCTTTCTTTTTTCCTTTTCTTTTTCCATAAATGCAACTTCTACCTATTATGGCCAACTAAAGCCTAGCTTTCTTGGAAAGCCCCATTTTCCTCACAGCCTATGAAAGGAGAAGGATTGATCATATCCTCCCAGATCAATATTTCTCTTTAGCATCTGTCATTCTGATCCTTAAGTCATTGTTTACACTTTCCTTTATTTGTCATCTGGCCCTTCAGTCTTGCTTCTTCCTCTATAAACCCTAAAATTTTATGTTTTGTCCATACTGAACTACTTGAAGTTTCTGCATGTACCAGGTCCTACCTTCCCTTTAGACTTTCATTCATGCTGCTCCCTTAGAATCAGCTGACCTTTACCTCAATTTCACATTTTAATCTATCAGGATCCAATCCAGGTGTCCTATTCTTGGGAGCCCTGTTTCATCCCCAAAGGTTGATGTAGACATTGGTCCTATGAGGTGTCTTAGCACCCGGGCTTAGCTTGGTTATAAAATTTATCATTCCCTATTGCTAATTGCTTGTGCACCCAAAGATCTATAGGAGTTTTGGCTGTCAGTCTTCAGAGTGAGAATAGTATTTACATGTTTAAAGTGTTGTGAAAAAATTAAAAAGAACATGGAGGCTGTCTATGGCCCAAAAGCCAAAAATATTTTCTATCAAACCTTCTAACCACTAAGTTTGCTAACCCCTAAGACAAATTCCTTGTAAGAAGGGTTTGTTTAATATTGTGTTCCCAATACTCAGTATTGCGAGTAGGTGCTAAGTAAATACATATACTGAGTGATTATTGCTTTCTACCAACTTCTAAGACATCCTTACATCTTTCTCATTATTAGGATATTGCCTGAGGTAGGAGGATATTATGGTGGGGTTAACTTGAAAGGATGAAGTGCTAGTTAGTAGAATCAGTCAGAACTAAAGGAAATTCAAAGGAAGAACCAAGCAGTATTAGTTGTAAAGATAAAATACATATGGAATGGGAAAGATAAAGTCAGGTTGCTAGAATCAAGAGTAAGACAGGGTCAAGCTGCCAATACATGTCTAAACTCTCTCTAGGCAAGTGAGAACATGGCTCCTTGGCCTGACCTGAGGCTAGTACTGGGCCCATGGTTGAGTGGGACTAAGCAGAATTGCTCTAAATGGGAAATACATGAACAGAACTATGCAGAGAATTGTTCACTTGAGTTCTGCCAGAACAAGGACTATACGCCATCTGACTATCCCAAAGCATAGAGACAACCTTTGATTACTGTGTGGCTATGTCACATTTGACCACGTGCTTGGTTAGGAGATGGTGGGTGTGAACTTGGAAGTCCTACACAGGAACCTCCCACCTACACTCAAAAGTCAAACAACAATGGAGTCCATGAAGGCAAAAAATCTCATTGAAAATTAGTGTTGTCGTACCTGGTATGGATGGAAGGTGAACACTGATGTTATTCTATCACCACCAGCATAGTGTCTTTTAAGGGTGTGTGTGGTTTGGATTTGAAGTGTCCCCCCAAAATGCTCATGTGTTATATGCTGAATGCTTGGTCCCAAGATGGTGGTGCTTTTGAGATTGGATCATGAGGATACTTACTTTATCACTGGATTAATTAAATCCATTAATCCATCCCATTCATTAAATCAACTAATCCATTGATGAGTTCATAGTAGAATGGGTGATTAGGGGATGGGGCCTAGTTGGAGGATGCAGGTAAGTGAGGGCATGCCTTTGAAAGCTGTATCTTGTCCCCAGGCCCTTACTGTCTCTGTGCTTCCCAACCACCATGAGGTAAGGCGTCTCCTCTGCCACACTCCTGCCACCATGATATTCTGCCCCTCCTCAGGCCCAAAGCAATGGAGACAACAAATCATGCACTAAAATTTCTGTAACTGTGATTCCAAGTAAGTCTTTCCTACTTTTGTTTTTCTCAAGTATTTGTCACAGTGCAGAAGGTTAACACAGGGTAGGAGAAAAAGTTAGAGATAAAAGTCTAGGATAATAGCGTTTCAGAAACACCTAATAGCAGCACTGTAAAGTTCCTGTAGATCACATTCAACGTTTTTATGGTAAATAGCCATCATTATCATATAGAGAACCTTTTAATATTATGCCTTACAATGAATTTTCACAATAGTCCTGTTTTATCATCACTTGTAAAATGAGGATGTTGAAATAAAATTTGTTGTTGTTGTTAGGTGCTGTTGAGTCAGTGTCCAACTCATAGCTACCCTAGGTACAACAGTTGAAACACTATTGTCAGTGCTTCTCTGCTATTCATAGGGTTTTCAATGGTGGACTGATTTTTGTGAGTGGGTTGCTGGATCCTTCTCCAAAGTCTACAGTATCTGGTGTACCCAGGCACTCTCCCTTCCACATACTAACCCGGCCCAACCCTGCTTAGCTTTTGAGATCTGATGGGATTGGACGCCACAGTGCTGTGGCTGCAGGCTGAAATACAATAGGTCAATGTAAGTACAGTAATAGCAATAAAGCAGTAAAAACAATACATCTACTGAATCTTTACTATGTGCCAGTCAATATTCTAGGATCTTTACATTGCTACTTCACTTAAATTTCTTGTTACCACTGTATTATGCTGCCCATGGTATAGATCAGGGCCAAGACTGACTGATCAGATAAAAAAGAAAAAAGAAAAAAAAGGAAGCAGAGAGCTACCAGAACTGGGACCCATGGCTAGCTAGAGTAAGATAAACTTCTATACAATTTCATAGCAGGGCAAGCCCATACCCTTTCAGCATTCTGCACTTATCTTCTTGATAAGTGAATCTCATGATTCTTGAATCTCATGATTCTCTCACTTGCTCTGTTCCAGCCACGCAGGATTTCTAGTTCCTTGAATTGGCCACATTCCTTTCCATCACTTGGGGCCTTTACCCATGTTCTAACTTTTGCCTAGAACATTGTTTCCCTAAGCAGCTCCTACTCAGGTTTCACATGGTAGTTTAAGCATTATCTCCCTTCAAAGATGTCTTGTCCTAAACTCCCCAAACAAGGATAGGTGATCTTTCATAGCATTTTCTGATATCTTCAGCAAAATTAACATATTTAAACCTAAAGCTCTGGTCACGTTTCACATTGTTTTCTTCACATAGACTCCTAGACAGGGAGCTGATAGGTCAAAGGATAGAAACCTTTTTAAAGGACCCAGTACACATTTTCTAAATGTTTTCTAGGAAATCTCTATCAGCTTAAACAACTACTCATGTCATATAAATGCCCATTTTATCCTAATTTTGCTAGCATAGAGCACTATGTTTATTAAAAAAGATGTTTATTTAAAATATGATCAGATTAAAGTTATATCATGTTTTAATTTGCATTCTAATTATGATCAGTGAGATCTTTTATGAATTTTCTAGCCATGTAGAGTTCAATTCTATGAATTATCTCCTCCTTTATCTTGTCTTCTACTAGGCATCTTAGGTTGTTTGCTTCTAACAGATTTAAGTTTTTAAAATAATAAGAATGTTAGTAGTTAGCCTACTATATTCTCTGCGAATATAATTTCCTAGATTTGTTTTTTGTTTTTTTTGTTTTTGTTTTTGCCTTTTAATTTCATATGTTTAAGAGACTGGTTTGAATCTAAAATGTCCCCCAAAGGTCATGTATTACAATGCTTGGTCTCCAGGTGGTAGTGCTATTTGTAGAGGCTGTGGAATTTTGGGAGGTGGGACCCAGCTTGTGGAAGTAGGTCACTTGGGACAGGCCTTTGGAGGTTTTACATAGTCTTCCAGTTTAGTTCTGGTAGGCAGCTCTGCTTTTCTTTCTCTCGTCCTTCTTTTTTGTTGTTGTTGTTGTTGTTGTTGTTATTATAATGGGGGATTTAACACAAGGCCTCATGCATGCTCTTGCAAGTGCTCTACCACTGAGCTACACCCTCAGTCCATTTTTTACTTTTTGAGGCAAGGTCTCATTAAGTTACATAGGCTGCCTCTGGCCTTGAACTTGTGAATTCTCCTGCCTCAGCATTTCAAGTCATTTGGATTACAGGCATCACCACTGTAAAAGGCTTACTCCTCCTCTTCTTTCCAATGCCATTATGAGAAAAAGTCCTCCATCACAGGCCCTGCCACCATGCCTCCCTGTCACTATGGACAGAAACCTTCTAAACCATGAGCCACAAATAAATCTTTCCTCTCAAAAGTTATTTCTGTCAAGTACTTTGTCACAGTAATGCACAAGCTAACTAACACAGAAAATTGGTACCAGACAGTAGGGTTGTTGCTGTGCCAAAATCTAACCATGTGATTCTTAGGTCTTTGGAACTTTTTTACAGGAGAAGTTTGGAATAGTTCGGAGATGCAAGCTAGAGAAGCCCTTGAATACTATAAACAGAGGGATGGTTCTGGTGAGAGTGTGGAAGACCAGAATTCCAACAGAAATGTGGACAGGAAAAACTGTACTCACAGGGTTTCAGAAGGAAATGAGGACAGTATTAAGAATAGGACTAAAACCCATTCATGTTACCTTTTGACAAAGAGTTTGTCTGCAGTGTGGCCAGGTCCTAAAAATTTGAAGGAGGCTGAATTCAAAAGTAATGGATTAATCAACTTGGCAGAAGAGATATCAAGAAAGTATAATATTGAGCCTATATGTTAGTTATTACTGGGTGCTTTTAGCCAGATCTATGATGAAAACCAACATAAAAAGCAGAGCAAAAATATCTGAAAAACATGCAATCTGGCCAAAAAAGTCTCATATTTAAAGCTGCAGACAAGGTGGGTTCTGGCAGGGAGCCATGATTGCTGAAGAGATTAGCACCTTAAAGAGAAGGACCATATTTTGATCTAGAACAATAAGAATGCCCTGAGAACAAAGCAAGAATCAGGCAGACCCCTCCCATCAAAGGCTCCAAGGTTTAAAATGACAAATTCATTTGGAAGACTTTCCTTTGAAAAGAAAGTATCTGAAAAGTGAGTGCCTCTGCTGGAAAGGGGCCTCCTACGGATATAGTTTCCCACCTGGGCACATAAAGGCCACCACTATGGCCATGGTCCAGCAGGGCCCACCTACTGTTCAAGATGGCAGAAGACCTTGATATTGTCCATGTGGTGCTAGTTTTGCAGGCATAAAGAATGCAGGAGTTAAGGGGCCATGAAGGCTGACACCAAGGTTCCAGGGAATGGCCTTCAAGGCCAGGCAGTGTGTACCAGGGTCAGATTCCCTGTGAAGAGCCCCTGAATGGATGGTGCATGAAACTTTGAAGGTAAAGCCTAATCTGCAACAGAACTTCAAGGTGTCAGAGATGCCAGCAACATGAAACATCTGCTGAGCAAAGCTATTGGCAACAAGTGGAGCCAACCTAACAGGGCCATGTGTGCTACAAATGACAAGATGATGGCAGTGGAACTGCCCAAGCCTGTTTAAGCCCAGATGCCACTATTTGTGCTAGATGCCAGACATGGAGCTATAGGATTTGTCTGTCCTGCTGGATAGCAGTCTTGTTTTGATCAAGTCTTTCCCTATACTCCCATTCCTTTTTGGAGTGGGAATGCTTACTCTGTGTCATTGTATACTGGAAAGATGTAATGTGATTTTGTTTTGCAGGGGCTCACAGATAAATTTGCCTCAAGTCTCAGTATAGACTTTGCAACTGGACTTCTGAGCAAGGCTGAGACTACTAAGACTCTCGGGACTCTTAAAGGTGGACTAAATATATTTTTTCATTTTGAGATGGCCAGGAACTTTTGAAGCCCAGGGGCAGAGTGCTATGGTTAAAATCTAAAATGTCCCCTAAAGATCATGTGTTTTAAATGCTTGGTCCTCAGGTGGTGATGCTATTTGTAGAGGCTGTAGAACTTTGGGAGGTGGGACTTAGGTTGTGGAAGATCACTGGGGGCAGTTCGGAGAGCTCTTTCTGCTTTCTGATCTCACTATGTGAGGAGGTCCTCAGCCACAGGCCCTGTCAACATGTCTCCACACCACTATGGACTGAAACCTTCTGAACTGTGAGCCATCAATAATCTTTTTTCTCTCAAGTTAATTTTGTCATGTATTTTGCCACAGCCATAAAAAAAGTAACTAACACAGATATGAAAGTTTTAAATTTCTGTATAGTTAAAGATTTCATGTATCTTAAGTGGAACTGGAGGAAGAACGATAAATAAAAAGACACACACACACACACACACACACACACACACACACACACACACACACTCACATACACACGCACCCCCTGTCCTCTATCTATTTCCCTGAATGTCCCTGTGACAAATGCTACCATTCTCTAAATATATCCAGTTTAAATTGTGGCTTACTTTCTACATAATTAATCTGATCCTTTATCTTATGATCTCACTGTTAGAAGAGGCGATCTGCCCTGTTCCCTAAGCATCCCTTCACACGCTTGCTTGGTTTTCTGGGTAGCAAATCATGACTTTTCTTTACCCATTTCCAAGCATTGTGTTTGTAGTTAGCAACCTTAAGAGACAAGGTAATAGCCAGGTGCTGTGGCTCACACCTATAATCCCAGTGGCTGGGGAGGTGGAGGCAGGAGGATCGCAAGTTCGAGACCAGAGGCAGTCTGCGTAACTTATAGAGACGCTGTCTCAGAACGTTAAAAAAATGGGCTGAGGGTGAAGCTCAGTGGTCCAGCACCTGCAGAGCATGTGAGCATGAGTTCCTGGGTTCAACCCCCCAGTACCGGAAAAAAAAAAAAGAAGACAAGCTAATGTCCCCACACAACCCTTTGCCCCTGTATAGAAACTGAGGCTTTTTTCTCAAGTAGTAGGTTCCCCAAGCTCACTGCTCCTTAGTTGTAAGGTGATACAAACTTAGCATGTGTTCAGAACCCATTCAAGCTTACCAGTTATCCATGGGACTTGGAAGGCATGAAAAACTGAAGCGAACAAACACTGTGCTCAGATTGCTTTCTATGATATGAATTATGAAGTCCTTCATCTCTACCCCAGTGTCTTGTTTCTATTAAGAGCATCCATGAAAGAGTACCAGACTAGCTTGTTTACTCAGAATCTGCTTTCAGTCACTCAACATTCAGTAAGGAGCCTAGAAAGGGCATAAGGTTGATCTAGGAAAAAGACCATGATTTAATTCCACCTAGGTCACAGATTTTTCAGTCTTAATCTCTAATGTACTTGACCAGGTATTTGCCAGTCCAATTTACTTTATAGTCAATCAAGTAAGTTCCAGCAAACTATCAAACACACCACCAAATAGATATTAGCCTAGCAGATAGGGTCCAATGACTATGATTTTTCAAGTGACACGGCATAAGCCTATTTGCTTCCATGACAAATTAGGGCAAGTATTTCAGTCCTCCTCATTGCTGACCTTGTGACTGAATTTTATTATAGACTATCCCACTTAAAGTTCTCTTATCTTGTAGTGTCTCTGATATACATCTTCAGCTTCTCTCAGAGCTCTATTTCCATTTTATTCCTCTTCATTTTCTTCAAACCCTCTAAATATCTGTATTTTTCCAAAAGTGCAGATTCATTACTTAGGACCATTTAATCATAGGAAGTGTCTTCTAGTGATTATTTCTTACTTATTTATTTATTTATTTATTTAAACTAAGTCTTGACATGAAGCCCAGACTAACCATCAAACTTGCTGTTGTAGCCCAGGTTGGTTTTAAAATCAAGATCCTCCTGCCTCAGCCTCCCAAATGCTGAGATTACAGGCATGCACCACCATGCCTAGCCCTAATATTTTTTTTTAGGTACTGGGGGACTGAACCGAGGGCTTTGCTCATACTTTGCAAGATTTTTACCACTGAGATGCACCCCTCAGTACCCCCTTTTTTATTTTTCATCTTGAGAAAGAATCTTGCTAAATTATGCATGCTGCCTTTGGCCTCAAATTTGACATCCTCCTACCCCCAACTCCGGAGTTGCTCTGATTATAGGCATAAGCCACTGCCTATAAATCAGTTTGAGTTAGGATAAAAGATGTCTAGTTCAGGGGAGTTGTCAGGGAAAGCAGAAGTATGAATTTAGAAGTGATAAGTAGACAGAAAATATTTAAAGTCATAAAACACTATGAGATTATTTAGAGGATAACTACAGATAGAAAGAAGTGAGAAAAGATCCTATGACTGACCAGGGGCAATCTACTTTTTAGGTGGTAAAAGAAAAAGAAACCTCAGAAACTAAAGAAATATTGTCAGAAAGACTGGAAGAAAATTAAGAGAAAGTACATCCTAAGAACCAAGTAGGTGGGCTAGGACTTAGCTCAGTTGGTAGAGTGCTGCGCTGCAGTCTCTGAGGTCCTGAGTTCAATTCCCAGCACCACAAAAAATGGGAGAAGGACCTGGCAATCCACTCCCAAGGCAATCCTGAAACAGTCAGCCATTGAAAACCCTATGAGGGTCGCTATGAGCTGGATACCGACTTGACGGCACCTAACAACAACAACAAGAGCCAAGTAAATAGGGTTTTGTTGTTGTTGTTGTTGTTGTTGTTGTTTTTGGTTTTGATAGTGTCAGATCATTAAGGCCATTTTAGTCAGATGACTGTCAAATTCCCTGAAATATCAGGAAGCCCCCCCAAAATTAAATTATCCCTTAGAAGGGGATTGTTTAGTCTATTTTCTGCAATAAGATGGTTCACAGTAGAGGTTGATAAATAAAAACAAATTATTCCACTTAAACATACCTTGAAAGAACATATTTGGTTACCAGAAAGGTTTAGTTTTTCCAGTTGTTCATTGGGATCAAGACATCGACCTTTAATTTAAAAACAAGATAAAAGAAAAATTAAATTTCTTGTTTTGCTTCCTTTTCACAATCTGTCATACTTCTAAGTTATAAATAGCTATTATTTTTTGCAAATAAATAAGATTAATGGTACCACTGTATAATTTGTAATCCTAATAACACATTTAGAAATCCTTTGAAAAGATATCATAGAAAGAAATCTAAGCATGTACTTTTTTATAGTGATAAGAAATTATTGTAGCATTCTCTTAGACTCCAAATAAGATAGTACATACCAATGCTGCTTATTAGATTTCCTGCAAGGTTAAGATCACTTAAATTCTTCAAAGTTTGCAAGCCCTAAAAATTTAGAAACATAAAATTTAGAAAAAAATCACTAAAATCTATAATTACAAAAATTAACTCTGATCAGTGTGTTTATTTCTCTAGGTACTCTGCTGTGTGCTTCATTAGCGCAGAGGAAAATAGGTGCCTCAATGAAGCCATCTTTGTTTTCCTATATTAAAACCTAGAGAGAATCATTGGAAAAGGAAACAAGGAGTGGAGAGGAAAGAGAAGAGGAGTGTATGGAAAAAGAACACATCACACAGTGTATTTCTAACCTTAGGCAAGTTACATTAATTCTCTAAGCCTCTTTTCAAAATCTTCAAAGAGGAAATAACAACACCTTATTTCTCAGCTTGTGAGGGGTAAAGACAATGATGTATACAAAGTGCTCTGTACTGTTATAAAGTGCTATATACATATTAGTGTCCTTTGGTAACAGTATTACACTATTCATAAATATTTTGACCTTAAACATATGATGTCAAACATTGTGGTTTAAATTTCACTGTGGTAATTGGCTTTATATTCAAATCATTGAGATTATCTTACCTCAATATTTCTAATTGTATTGTGGTTCAGCCAAAGAACTTCCAACTTGATTAATTTCTCTAAGTTTTCTATTTTGGATATCTTATTATAATATAAATATAATTTTTCCAAATTTCTACATTCTTGAAGACCTTCAATTTTCTGTTAAAAAGGAGATTGCACAGTGTTAGCTTATTTTTTGCCATTAATCTTTCTAACAAAGTAAGTTTTAGGTACATTTT